>JAUPMG010294503.1:0-17274 GCA_031762675.1 Pachysandra terminalis | reverse complement strand
TGAGGTACCCACGTGGCAGCAATCCAACGGTGCTGTATGGATTGCTGTAACCCTTAAGCTGTAGAGGATGCGAGCCCAGGTGTGGGACTAAGATAAATCTCTGGCCACGAGTGTTTCTAGTGGGATTCGAATTCTAGATTTATCTCCGGAGACGCCTACTAGAGCCCAGCTTGCTACCAATTGAGCCACACATTGGTAGTTGTTTTCTTTCTAATTTCTAGTTATATAATTAATGGGGGCACATGCTTTGCAAATAAAAGTTGTGCAAATTAAAAGAATGATAATAATTGAATATTTGATAACGCTTGTTATGATGAGGTGTTTCACTATTATAGTCATCAACTAGTCACTTACTAACAGATTAAAAAAATGGTGCATGAAGCCAAGCTAGAAAAGAACAGTACACACCAGCGTCACTTTATTGAAACATCATCAAAATAGTGCGTTGAAACACATATCAAACATTTGATTAGTTTATTTATTTAGAGTTGTACATGAACAGTTGATACAAATTCTATAGTTAGAACTTCAAAACATAGGCATGCCATTCATTTCAATAGTATAAATTACCTTTCGACATGTCAAATGGAATTTTTTATTATTTAACTGCCTTAATTTACCCCTTCTTGCATTCTATCTAGAGTTCTCATCAAGTGAACCAGTGTACGAATCATTTTACAAGCAGAGCTCCAGGAAAAACAATCTCTTTGTTTGAGACAGAATCAAAACAATTCTAATTCATATACAAAATCTAAGAGAAACATTATCAATAATAAAAATTGGAGTTGTAAGGACAGATATGCCTCATCTAAGTATTAGAGTTGAATGTTGTTCCATTCTTCTTGTTTCCAATGCGGTTGATGTTCATTGAAACATGTTGCTCATCGGATCTTGAATAGCTTAAAGAAAGTGAGCAAAAGGAAGCTTTCAATCCTTTTAATGTGCGATTGCGAAAATGTTTCAAGAGAAATCAAAACTAAAAAAATTTAAAGCCTTTGCTTGGAGTTTATTTTGGTTGTTAACTTTCAAATACAACTCATTAATTCAAATTGAAATAGTGGCATGAAAAATGAACTCCAACAACCTAGAAATTCAAATGAGTAAGATGAACAAAGCTAAACAACTGGCATCAAGGATTGAAGTAAGACGAACCTCGTTTTGTAGCTTAGTTGATAATGTCTGTGATTTTGCTACAAGATTAGAAAATGCCTACAAAAAAAAATGATGTATTGTATATTTAGATTCACTTATATATCAAGCCTAAGGGAAAACCTGAGAAAGACAATAGAAAATATCTGAACAAAGAGTTTGCAAAGTTCTTATCACCCGTGTACCTCTTTACCAGATGAAATGCATTCTTTTGTGCCTGAGCTATCTTGTCTTCAAGTTCAAAAACTTGATGTTTTAGTTTCTCATATTCAAGATTTGATTCTTCCAGTGGCTTTTCCTTTCAAAGAACAACATCAGTTACATTTAATTGTTGCAACCAAATATTGCTTGATTGCTACCATTACATGCACTTGCTTGAGAACCGAAAACAAAGTTTAACAGAAAAAGCAACAAGTCTAGTAACCATAGAACTGGGGTAAGTGTCACAAACCAAACCGGAAACCTCATTGGAGATCCCAAATTTGACTTCGTAAATCTCACCCAAAACAAAGCTTGGGAGTGGATAAGCAACATCTAACAAAAAATGGTTAAATATGACTATCCTGGAGTCCAGGCAATTCACGATACTCTCAGTCCATACAGTAAGAAAATCATTAAGATGCAGTGCATGTGGTCAATTAATTATTATGCATGTTGTGCACCTATTTTACAGTAATCACCAAATGTGATCTAAACAAACATTTTAAAATGCATGGAGTCTGTGTGGATTTCACAAAGACCGATCCATCTTTGGGCAAGATGTCTTAATGGACCATCCCCCAAAGATAAGATCCATTCTGACTAGTAATCGTACATGTTGGTTCCTCATATGATCTCAATCTTACTACCCAAGGATGCTCAACCCATAACCATCCCCCAATATATGGCAGAAATGACAGATTATTCTATGTGCGCAACACAGTTTCTAGGGGTTTCGACTTAGAGGAGACAAGCGCCTCGCCTTATTTTCGATCATAGGGACAAATCCCAAGGCATCACCCAAAACATCATCAGAGAACCACACATTACTGATCCCAGGACACTTCATGTTTGGGTATTACAAACATGAAGTGCCCTCACCTATCATCTTTCCTCGCGTTTCTTGGGATCATCACCTAGGACGTATCCCGCACAATGGGAGAAAACAAAAATTGGTCTATTGGGATGATTAGTCCCTCAATCCACGTAAATCTAAGTCTCCTCACTTATTATGATTTCCATATCATAATATTCTCATGTAATAATCTGGAGTCCCAGAAATAAAGACTTGGATACAGGGTATTACTCATAGACCAAATCCATGGTCAAGAGCCAATGTTGTGCAAGTGAGTGGGTGCACATTAACTAAACATACAATCTTTGTGTACAAGGTGTAATACAACCAACAAGCATGTAGATCATCAATGTCACAAGGAATATGAATTACATCTAACATGAATAGTGGGTCCATAAAGAGGAAAATCATATAAACATTAACTAAACGATCCCACTTAGTATATAATGTGCATTATCGACCAATTCTCACATCAACCAACAATTACACTTGCATATGATCCATAATCCAATGGTCGTATTCATAACTCATGAATAAGGGTCCATGAGAATAAATGTGTTAAACAATTATAATCAACCACAATTAACATCATATTTCATTAATACACAGGAACGGTTCCATGAAGAGCATGCATACAAATAATCGCATTTGAACTCACATAACATTATACTGAAATACATATTTTCTCAATTTGAATCACAAGCCAAGCTACTATGTAACAATTATAAAACATCAACATATGAGGCAGATTATCAGGTTCGGCGCACCGAAGCCTGCCTTGGTGACCAGTTCGGCGAACCGAATTGTCATTCGGCGATAAAACCATAGGACTAATTCTCGGCAACCTCTTCGGCGCACCGAAGCCAATTCAGTGCACCGAACAGAGATTCGGCAAGGTGTTCATGCTCGGTGACCATCTCAGGGGTAAGTTCATGTTCGGTTAGCCAAACAGTTCGCCTGCGGCCCAGAAAGTGTTCGGCGACCCATTCGGCGCACTGAGGACCCCGCCGAACGTCACGAACAAACAAAAATCAAGGGGTTTCTCACAATTTCGAACATACAACAAAGGAAAAAATACAAACATGCATTAATTAATTAAAATCCAACAACATCTAACCCTAAAACATGATATTAAACCAACTTAAATTCATTTCCAAACATGACATTATGCTAACATAATACATGGAGGCATTAATTTCTTTCTCCCACATTCTAGCATCAACAATCAATTCAAAAATTCATTCTTGTCGTGAAAATAAACTATCATTTAACAACTATACATTTGATCCATTCTAAAACATGATATGAACATGAAAGGTAAAGAAAATGCATGGAATCTAAGATGAATCTAATTATGTTCATGAAGTTATCCAATTACCTCCACAAGAAATCTAACAAATCTCTAGCAAGCTAAACTCTCTTCTATCCTTCTCCTCCAAGCCAAGCAAAACCAAACAAACCCCCAAATGAGAGAAATATCATGAGATTCTCTCCCCTCTCTCTCAAACCAACAACCCTAGCCAAATGTCTAAATCCTAGCCCTCAAATTTACCCACTCTAATCCTAGCCTTACACTTCACCACACATCTCAAACAACAAGCTTAAATCTAAGCCACACAAACCACACACTTGATCTAAACCACACAAACAAATACAATTCTCAAGTGAATCTAGGCCACACATCAAAATCATGATCTAAATGATCAAACACAAAGTCAAACATAAAAAGGGCCATGCTACGGTGTGTAGCACCAAGGCCAAACAAACACAACATGCACGATCGCACAGTCGGATCTAATCCGATCGGTGATCCAACAAAGGGAAACGATCATCACATGATATAAATATAAGCATGCACAATTAGAAAGAGTAAAGCAGCAACAACATTTCATTTTCTATTTAACTGCTAAATTAGGTTACCTGGCTCATCTAAACAGTTTTAATGACCTAGGGTTTATAGTCTATTTTATGTGATTAAGAATTTTAAGTGTTCTAATCTTAATTACTATATGAAATTAAATTATCAATCTCATTAAATTACTATCTTACCCTAAGATCTCCAGTTAATATTTTATGGATTATTCAAGTTATTATAGTAAGGCCCAAGTAAATTGGGGTTCCATGAAGCTAATAGCCAGACTAAATCCTTTATGGCATGTTTAGTTGAATCATCGTAGCAAATAAATAAGAAATCCAAGCCCAAACAATCGTAGATGAATCTAATAAGTTAGTCTAACACAGTTCCTAACAGAAAAATTGGCCATCAATAAAATAAAATGAAGATCGACCATGCTATAATGGATTTATTTGCTACAGAAATTTAGTACCAAATAAATAAGAAATTCAAGCCCAAACAATCGTAGATGAATCTGATAAGTTTGTGAACATGTTTCAAGAGAAATCATAACTAAAAAAATTTAAAGCCTTTGCTTGCAGTTTATTTTGGTTATTAACACCACGAGAGGTGTTAGCTCAGTTGATGCGACAGGAGTGAGAATTGTTTTTAAGATTTATATTTATTCTAAAATAAATAAGAGCAGACTTTGAGAAACAAATTACCGATCTCATAGTGATGAGATGTATTTTTGGATAAAACAAACAAAATTGTAGGATTCTCGTCTAATGGGCTGCTCATAGTTGATGTCGTTGGCTCTATAATGAAAAGATGAAAGATATTAAGCTGCTCTTTATTTAATGGAATATAGGAAGTGAATCTCAAAAGCAAGGAAGAGGACATGTCTTTGTCCTTGTTCACTGAATTTGTTTTATCGTTCTTCAGTGGTTGAACAAAGATAGATGATAAGTGTTCTGATAAGCTGGAGTTATCAATTGATATGGCACCTGATATTGATGAAGTTCTTATGTCAGTTTAAGTTTATATATTTTTTAATCGTTTTCAGTAATTTTTAAGTTGTAGTATTTTATAAATATTTAGAGTACATAATTTACCAATTTTTCTTTTCTTTGTAGCTTCCTTTTCTCTTAAATATCTCTTATGCTTCACACCTACAGTCAATTTCGCATAACATTCTCGTTGTTTTTGACGATGACGAATAGTTTTCTCTGTAAGTCATAGCCTTTGTTGAGATTAAAGTAGATGTAAATAGGGGAAAATATTATATGTATATTGGTATATATTAGGGATTGAAGCAAAATATTACAAACCTTCAAATGCTAAATTTTATTTTTCATTACATCTTTCTTGCAGATTTTCCATTGTACAAAGTTCTCTAAAAAATTACCTATTACAATAATTTAACAATTGTCAGAAAATGCTAATGTTTGTCAAACACTTTGTACAAATGTTGCATATCAGTAGTAGCAAAGAAATTAGTAAAAATTATGGCATATTCATTTTATTGCAAGTACATGAATTGTTAGGATATGAAAATGTAGTAAAGATTATTGGATAGGATTATCATGAAACAAAATGCATAGAAATTGAATCTAATAATGAAAGCTATTAAAAGTGACAAGTAATTATTTAATTAATTTCATATAGGAATCTACATTCAGATTTAAAGAAAGCGATCGGCATATACAGGTTAGAAATGTATATGCGATCTGTAATTAGTGTATGTGTGCAATGCAAGAGGCAACTATGTAAACAACTACAGACATTATTTATATGGCTATCAAATTTAATTATCCGGGTTTAAGATGGTACCTTGTTTCCCTCTTGTTTTGGCGTGAAGAAATCAAGATTCTCACTGTCATGTGATCGTCTGGAAGGTATTCTTATTGATTCTGTTCCTGGTAAATTTCTAGATAATATTTGTTAGATTCATGATTTTTCTCGTTAATCTCACAAATATAGGAGAATTCCGCAAATGTATGTGGTTAATTCCATTTCTCAAATTCACATAGTATCCATATGTGTTTATATGGATTTGGATCGAAGAGTTTAGATTGCGTCATCGTTAATTTAGCTATGTTCAATCTTTGAAATCGGTAGATTGAATGTGGTATACATATTAGTTTAACTTTTTATATAAACATTTATCTAAACTGTCAAAAGGAATTTAGGAAGTGACAAAAGGTATTTAGGAAGAATCCAAGATGTTATAAATATTGATCCCTAACTCCTGAAAATCCTCACAAACTTCCGTTGACAGGAGTGAAAAAGATAGAAGCAGAGAGCTTTGGATCTCTCTGTCAGGTAAGACAAAAACAAAGAAGACAAGAAACAGAAGATACCCATTTGTAAATTTGAGGTGTTTCAGTAAATTCTTGTTATTTATTATTATTTTTTTGGCTGTATCTTGAAGAAATTTTTCGTGGGTTTTTTGCAATCTTGGATGGTGGTTTAATTCCTGATGTCAGTGGAATCATCAAGCCTTGCAGGTGAGAAGATAATGCTCATTCTAAATCAAGAATTGGAATGAATTGGTTTTGATTTTAACATGTAAACATGGATTCTTACACAAATATTTTTTTCTAATTTTGTTGATCTGGTTTTTGCAGAATGACATTGCTTCTAGGCCACCCAAGCGCCGATGAGACATCATTGCTATTAGCATTGGCTGAAAAGCTTGATTCCGATCTAAAAGTAAGGAATATGAGTTCCCCTTTTGTGAATTCTTGGTGAGGTTCAATTGTTATTTGATATTTACAAATTGGAAGTTGAAATGGATGCTTTCAAGACTGCAGCTTTTGGGGAGAGTAACTTACAATGGCCATGGAATGGATGAGTTTGTTCTTGACAGGATAACAACCTATATCAGTGAGAATGATCTCCATATAGGAGAAATGGCAGTGAGAGAAACATTGGCTTTCGTTGCAAGATGTGAAGGACAACAACTATGGATTTTGACTTTCAGAATTGAATCACATAGTTTCAAATTTTCAATAATGGAAAATCTGCAGAAATGTTGACAAGCTTGCAAGGGAGAAGGATTAAGACAAATTTTTTGGAATTCTCTATATACATATGTACTTCTAGGAGTGGTAAATAATTTTTTTTTGTGAGGCAAAATCGTGTGTTCTCATCAACATTTTTACAAGCAACATGAACGCATGAATCTTCACAGTCAGAGTAAATTCCCAAATGCTATTAAAGATGGACTAAGAAAGACAAGAAACCCGGAGACTATAGAACCCAAGCCAAAAAAAAAAAAAAAAGAAACAAAAAAACAATTGAAATCGAGAAATAGGCACAGTATAAGAAACCGAAAATGGAAAAGAACAGAATGAGCTTATAGTTCTTCAGTGCCTGACGTGTTTCTAATATATGAGTTGCATGTTATAGAATGCATGACGTGTATGATAGCTGACGAAAGGGTAAATTGGGCAGAGACAAAAAAGAAGGGCGCACAATGATATAAATTTGTAGGGGTATAATCGTGAGACAGAAAGGACTCAAGTAGCTCAAATTGTCTCTTTTATATATAGGTATAGAAATTTGTTTTCCTTTTTTTTTTCTTTGAATTGATTTAGGAACCTCCTCTTTTTGAGAAATTGAATTTAAAATTTAGAAAATATTTTTTTTGGTTTGTTTGAGAATAAAAATCCCTTGAATTTAGAAACCTCATTTTGAATTGGATTTAGAAACCTCCTTTTTGTTTTTGAGAAATTGAATTTAGAATTTAGATAATTCTTTTTGGTTTGTTTGAGAATAGAAAGCCCATTTTTTTAAATTTAAAACCTTTTTTAATTGGAATTTAGAAGTTTTTTTTATCAAATCACCCACATATATTTCTTTTATATCAATTTTATCCCTCGAAATCCCTTTTATATTATTTTTTTTCATCCAATGGTATATTTTCGTCCTTTTTCAATAATTTTAAAATACCAAAAATCACAATCGTTTTAAAGGTGTTTCTGCAACTAATCCAAATTTGATGTTGAAAAGATGTTACGACCCTTGGATTTGATTGTTTGGCCCAACCGACCGAATTAGGGGCAAAATCGTTATTTTTGTTGACAAATTTCAAATCAACCCAAGATTAGACTCATTGGAGAACATTTTGGCTGAGGAATTCAAATCTAGGGTTAAAAATGGAATTAGGGCTGAGATGAATCAGGTGGGGATACTAAGGGTATTTTGGTAATTTCACATGATTTTTGGGAATTTCAGTTAAAATTGGCAATATAATTGGAAGTGGTTTGGAGATTATTGGGAGATAGGAGAAGCCAAGCTCAAGCCTCCAGGTGCTGCAAAGATCAATAGAATGTCGCTCTAGTGTAAATTGGGGTGTCTAACATCAAAAACTGGTAATTGCCTCTTTCCATATTGAAGGAAAGGCTTTACACTGGTTCTAATGGATGGAGAAATCAGGTGAAATAAAGATATGGGCTGACTTTGCTTGTGCATAGGAGGTGCGTTTCGGACCAACTGAGTTTGAAGACCCCACTACTGCATTAACAAAGCTCCATCAAATTGCTAGTGTGGAAGATTACCAAACCAGGTTTGAAACATTGGCAAATCGAACTAACGGGTTGAATGATTCAGCCATGTTAAGTTATTTTATTGCAGGTTTGAAAGGTGAAATTAAATTCATGGTCCAGATGCTCAAACCCATATCATTATCTATGGTCATTGGGCTTGCACGCCTGCAAGAGGATAGAATATCATCTACCCGAAAGCCATTCCATTCAGATTGAATAAGGAATGCGGGATCCAACAACAATACTAATAATTCACGTCCTTTTACCATGCCAATTAAAAGGGACACACCAATGAAGATGAAGGAACGAAGAGAAAAGGGATTATGCTATTACTGTGATGAGAAATTCTCACCCAACCATCGTTGTAAATCCCGAAGACTATATCTTATGGATAGTTCTCGTGAAGAAGAAGGAGCAAACGATGAAGGGGAAGAATAAGATCTGCTCAATATAGATGAAGAATGAGAAGTGACCATTGTTGAAGTTCCTCCGAAAATCTCTCTCCACACCGTGCCAAGAGTCGCGACACCACAAACGATGCGAGTAAAAAGGATGATCTCGAAAAGACCCATGATCGTGTTGATTGATTATGGCAGTACCCATAATTTCACAAGTCCTAAATTGGCCAATAGGGCAAGATTAAGAATATTAAGGGATAAACGTGTGGAAGTAATGGTGGCAACTGGGGATCATATTTTCAGTGAAGGAAAAGCAGTGGACGGTACCATATATTTGGGAGGTTTACCTATTGTAGACACCCCAATTTGCACGAGATTGATTCTCTTGATCTTTGCAGCTTCTGGAGGCTTGAGCCTGGCATCTTTTCATCTCTGATCTCAGTTCCTAATCCCAAACCATTTGGAGCCAAAATTCTCCTTGAAATCCCAAAAATTAATGAAATTACCAAAATATCCTCAGTGGACCCCATGCGCTTCGTCATTCACCAAAATCCATTTCTAGCGTCATAATTGCATTCTAGGCGGAAAATGAGTTCCAATGGATGTATTATCGCCTTGTTTCGAGATCATATGAGAAAATGACCGTTTTACCGCTAATATCGTTTCAGGTCAAATTTAGGACTTTTTGGACTTCAGAAAAATATTTCGATTCCAGATTTGACCTTTTCATGTAGAACTCGTCAAGTGGCTGTAATTTGGTCAAAATCCGAGATTGATAATATGAGGGGTATTTTTGGTATTAAAATCCTAATTAGGTGGGCTTTCAGATGATTAAAGTGAGAAATTCGATAAAATAAAAAATATAATAAAAGAGAAAAATAAAAAGAGCGGTTAAATTAAGATTAAATTATGATTAAAATTAAAATTGGATTAGACTTAGATTAGGCTTTTTAGGTTAGATTTTATAAGAAAGAATAAAAAGGGGGGATTTGTGAGATTAAAGGAAAATGAGGGTGGGTATGGAAATGAAATTAAGAAGAAGTAAGTCCTCTTCTTCCTCATGCTCTTCTGTGTCTTCAAGGAAGAGAGAGAAAAACTCTTTGAGGAGAAAATCAAGAGATCCATAAGGCAAAAAAAAAGGGATAAAGATAGAGGAAGATTGAGATTGAGAGGAAGAAGAGATTAGATAAGAGAGGGAGAGATAGAGTTGAGATTAAGATCAAAGAGGAGAAGAAGATAAGAGGGGATTGGAATTGAAGATGAAGATAAAGGTTGATTTGGATTAGGATTGAAGATTAACATGACTATGAGGATGAAAATTTTGGCTATAAAAAGGGGGCATCGGATACAAAAAGAAAAAATTTGGGGTGGAATCAGAAAAAGGAAAGGAGGATTTAGCCTCTGTTCGTCCCTGTTTTTTCTGCAAAACCAACCTCTTCTAGTGACCTGTTCCTCCATCCAAAGTCGCGGCCATAAAGCCTCTGTTCGTCCCATTCGATGCTCCGCAAAACCACTTCCAGCCAAGCCGGCCACTCAGTTCCTAGCTGTTCAGTCCAGCCACTTCCACAGTTACAGCTCTTCAATTCATCCCTGTTCTCCGGCCAAAACCAGCCCTGTTCGTCCGGCCACCTCCAGCCACGCCAGACGTTCTCTCTTTGTCTCTCTCGTGTTCTGTTATCCGGCCAAAGCCGCGACCAACGTTGCGTTCTGATTCTTCCGGCCAAGGCTTGCGATCTGATTCATCTGGCCAAATCCCAATCCTCTGTTCGTCCAGGCCTTGAAAACCCGAGAAAAACCCAGCCAAGCGGATCAATATTTTCAATTCGAACTCCACTCTTGCTCCACCATTATTGCCGGCCAAGCCGAGTTCTTCAGAAGTCAAAAGTCGAAGGAGAGTGGAATTTGCTGCTACAGGTATTTAAATTTTTTATTTATTTGTTTATTTATTTTTATTTTTTTATCATGAGGATTAGAGATGTATTGAAAGCATGTTATGGGTTATTTTATTTTTAATGAATATCATTAATCCATGGTTATAGTAATCTAATCTTGATTCAAATGGATTAATTTTTATGGGTGTTTTTTTATTTTTTATATATTTTTATTTAATTTTTTGGTTTATTTATTATCTTTGATAATCTTAATTCATCATTAATTTTTTATTATTAGTTTAGAAGGATTAGGATTAGTTTCATTTGAGTATTCTTAGTTTTGGAACTTAGATTTGGATATTGATTTAGGATTTTTCTGTTGTTATTTTTATTTTTATTCTATTAGTTGTTTCTAGATTTTTAGTGTTTTTGGATTTTAGTTTTGTTAGATGCATTTTATTTATTATTATTTTTGAGATTAGGTTTTTTTAGACTTATTTATTTAGGATTAAATTAGTTTTGAGATTCTTATATTTTTAGGGCATCTTATGAATTTCTTTTATTTAGTTTAGATGCTTTTAGGCTACTTTAAGTATCTTAAGATTCTTAGGCTTTTCTATCACAGGTTGTTTTAAGAATTAGGTATTTTATTTACTTTTACATTTTAGGCTTTTAGGATTTATTTGAGTTTTGTTATGATAATCTTATTATTTTAGGACTGTTTTAAATTGGTCAAATAAGATTAAACCAGGTAACCGGTTAAACCGGAAGAGAGCGGGTGCCTAACACATTCCCGCTCTCTTAACTAAACCTCACTATCCAATCTGGTTAGACGTTGTTTAAAAGCTTGTTTTTAGGCTATTTTGAGATAAAAGACAAACGCAGGGGTTACTATTCACACCCGAACTCAATGAGTGGTGGCGACTCCAATTTACCCGATCTATTTGGGGTCCACCCGACCTAGGGTAGTTCATAGCTATTACCACTGAATTGTACTTACTCACTATTGGTGGTTGTGATGCAATCTTAGGAGCCCATTGGTTGCAGATTCTAGGACCAATCACATGGGATTTTGCAAATCTCACTATGGAGTTTAAATTGAATGGGGAACTCTATCACTTGCAAGGAGGCAGTCACCCCCCGGATCCGATATGTATTATCTCGAGGATTCACGAGGGAATGACCTTCAGATCCAAAACCATGGACGCAGCCAAATCAACAAATAACTCGAGATGCAACAAAGCATACTTAATACAGCGGAAGTTTGATAAAATTTAAACCAATTATATTAACTAGAATCCACAATCATGAATAAAATCCGAATTCAAACTAACATTTACATTGTTACTGCCCACTAAGGGTCAAAACACAACTATTAAAATTTATCAAGGTCAATCAGCAATTCCTAATTCTTAACACTTCATTGTCTTATTCACAGCTAGTTAAGGTCTCCCATCCTGGTTATGCCACTTCTCTAATGGTACACTTGTTTCAACATAAGCGTTGAGCTTGGAGGCCCAGTAGGAATAATCTAAAGTAATTACGACAGTACTTATTTTCATAATCATATAATAAAACAAGTTAATTCACGTAATTTATCATTCATTATAACATCATTTTATCGCTTTTATATGTTCATCATCACAATCATATTCATATGTATGATTATACTCATAATCACATTCACAGTTATATTTGTTATCACAATCATAATCCATTTCATCATCATACTCATCTTAAGCAATTTTCGATATCATCATGAAACTCCATCATGGCACACATATAAACACAAGCTATATAGATTTTATGTACTCATGCAGTCTGTCATGATACTTGTCCATATCCAAGGCTACCAACTCCCATGGCACCTTCTCAATACCGTCATTTCACTTTTGTTGATCATCGTTCCGTTAACTACACAAACAATCACATTCACACATCAATGAATAGTTCACATAATAATCACACATCACACCAAAGTCAAACACTAAATCACACAACACACAATATACCACATTCACATAACAAATAATGCAATGCAGAACATGCAGATGAATGCTATGAGCACATAGATTATAATACAAGCACACAAACAAGAATGCAATGCACTGGTGGTTAGGCCAAGCCTTACCAACACGACGGCGACGACAACCAAGTAACTGTTAGTAATCATTGCTTTTAAGAAATATATACAACCCAAGGTAGAAGGCACCATCTTTCCTTTGAGGGAATATATACAACCCAAGGCAGAAAAGTTGCCATCTTTCCTTTCAAGGAATATACACCCAAGGCAGAAAAGCAGCCATATTTCCTTTGAGGGCATATATACAACCCAAGGCAGGCAATGTGCCATTATTGCTTTTAGAGAATATACACAACCCAAGGTAGAATGCCACCAATTTTTCTTTCAGGGAATCTATACAACCCAAGGTAGGAAATGTGCCATCATTGCTTTTAGGGAATATATACAATCCAAGGTAGAATGTCACAATTTTCCCGTTCAAGGAATGGGACCCTAGGTAGGAAAAGTTGCCCTCTTTCCACAATTTGCATAGGAATTAATCAAACTAAGTTCACATCACATTCTAATTTCACCTTCATCATTCATGTTATGATACAGCCTTTAAAATCATAGAAGTACACAATAACACAGCATACATAATAGATTCCATATTGAAACTAGACAATTTGCACCATTTATTGCACAAAACCTTATACAAGCATTTTGCACACTAACGAATTGCACACACACACACACACACACACACACACACACACTCTAAATAGCGTCATGGGACATCCCATGAAGTTTCATGACATTTGGAGCTCGGCAGGTGCTCGGTAGCTGCCGAGCTACCTACTGAAGGCTAATTTCCTGTTTTGACCCATTTTCAGTGTTTGATTCATAACTATTTTTATACTCATCAGAATAACCTCAAACTTGGACCATCGTGTTCCTAACTGGAAGGGAAACCCAAGAAAAATACAAAATAAATGATCCAAGCTCGGAAACAAGATCAGTAGCTGCCGATACGTGACAGCAGAGGCAAAATGTTTATTGTTCTTGGCATATGGCTCGGTAGCTGCCGAGCTACCTGTTGAGGCCTATTTCAGCTTCGACAGCGGTTCAGTATTTTGGCCATAAGTAATTCTTTACTTGTCGGAATGGCTTCAAACTTATTGCGTTGTGTTTCTAACTCATAGGGGAATCACAAAAAAATACTAATTAAATTATCTAAGTTTGGAGTCAGTCTTGGTGGGACCGAGAAGTATACTGTTCAGCCCAGAAAATTTCCAGATTTCCTAAGGCTTATCGTCTAACTTCACATAACCTTAAATTTCACACTCTTCCACATACCAAACATCAAATATACTACCAGACATCAATTCAATATATCACAAACAAAATATAAGATTTAAATTTGGATTATACATGTGAGATTCAACACAAAAATCGTGATTCAAGCATATATATTCATATTCTCATATCAAGAAATAAAACTCATTATAAGAATGGATTATAGCACATCAACATGTAACATTAAGTGATGTAGATGCTTATTCCTAGAGAATTATTATAATCTTATAAAAACAACTACCGTAAGAACTCTGGATGATCCCTACCTCTTTTTTCCAAAAATTCATAGCACAAGAAGATCATAAGTCTTCCTCTACCATTTTTTCTTCCTTTGCCTTTGTTTTCCTTCATTTTTCTCTACCTCTCTTCTCTTCTTCTACAGCAAAAGCTTCAAATCCAAATCTGGGCTTTTCCCTCCAAAGACCCTCTTTGGTTGTGTGATATGTGGTGGGAAAGTTTCCTCACCCATGTTCTCCTATTGGAAGGAGGTTATGGGAGTTAAGGAACTTCCTCCCACTCACTAATGTGCTTGAGCATTTCAAATAGGGTACAAAGACTAAGGTGCCCCTAGTGATTTGGTCATAAGACCACCCAACCCCATTGTCTTATGCAACCAAACCAAAGTCCTAATCTTTATCTGGTCTAGACTACCTCTAGGGACTTGGTTAATGACCACTCCATCCCCAAAGACTCACACGCCCACTTCCTTAACCATGATCTCCAATAAGAATTAAAATTACACACTTTGCCCCAATATTTTTAATATTAACAAAATGGTCCCTATAGTTTTTATTATTGCATTTAAGTATTAGTTCAGTTAACTTAACAACCCTTTATAACTAGTTGCAAGTGAACATTATTGTTAATTATAATTTAATTATATAAATTATAATTTAAAGACACAGGTCGCTACAGAGGCACGTCCCAAGGAGTGGAATTTGTTGGAGATAACTATCTGAAGAAGTTGAGCAAAACAAGGAAAGAAGGAGTAGTGTTACAGTTGTTCAGTCTTATTGGACTTCAATCACAATCGAGCAACTATCCTCAAATCCAACGATTACTTGTCGAATTCAAGGAGATATTTGAAAAGCCACATGGACTGCCACCTCAGTATTAGCATGACCACAAAATCCTACTAATAGAGGGAGCACGGCCAATAAGTGTTTGGTCATATCGGTATCCATATTTTCAAAAATCTGAAATTGAAAAGATAGTGTGTGAGATGTTGCATGAAGGAATCATACTCCCCAGTCAAAGTCCCTACTCATCCCCGGTTCTATTGGTCAAGAAGCATGATGGAACTTGGAGGATGTGCATTGACTATCGTGCCCTTAACAAGGAAACCATCAAGGACAAATTTTTGATCTTAGTTGTGGATGAACTATTGGACGCATTGTACGGGGCCACAATATTTTATAACTCGATCTACAATCTGGATATCATTAGCTTCGATTCCATCGTAACGATGTGCCAAAGACCGCGTTCTGCATAGATGAGGGTCATTATGAATTTTTGGTTATGCCCTTTGGGCTTAAAAATGCACCATAAACGTTCTAGAGTCTCATGAATGAGGTATTAAAACCTTATTTATGTCAATTTATCTTAGTCTTTTTTGATAATATTATAGTGTACACCAAGACTAGAGATGAGCATGTGGGACACTTGCCTCTAACATAGAGCATCCTTCAAAAAAATCAATTATTCTCTAAAATGTCAAAGTGTCGATTTGCTTGTGAGGAAATTGAATATTTAGGACATGTGGTGTCATGTCATGGAGTTGTTGTAGATCAAGAAAAAATTTCATGCATGATCAATTGGCCAGAACTGTCCACGATTAAAGCATTGAGGGGATTTCTTGGGTTAATAGGATATTATCTCAAATTTATTAAAGATTATGGCAAAATTGTGGGTCCCTTAACTGCCATGTTAAAGAATAACTCTTTCACGTGGATTCCATTGTGCAGATCTGCTTTTGCTAAATTGAAGGAGGCAGTTACATCCCCACCGCATTTTGGCTTTACCAGATTTCTCTCAACTATTTATTGTTGAATGTGATGCATCCGGAGGAGGAATCATATCAGTTTTATTACAACAAGGAAGACCTTTGGCTTTTTCCGACTAATCATTGAAAGACAATGCTCTCTCCTTATCAACGTATGAGAAGGAACTATTGGCCTTGGTTTTATCCGTTGAAAAATGGTGTCCCTACATTGTTGGTAGAAGAACCTTTATTGTTAGGACCGACCATCAGAGTCTCAAATTCTTGATTGAACAAAGGATCGGTATACCTATGTAGTAGAGATGGTTAAAGAAATTGATGGGTTACAACTTCAAGATGGAATACAAGAGCATGAAAGAAAATAAGGCGGCAGACGCATTATCCAAACAAGAAGAACAAGGAGAAATCCTTGCCATTTCGGGTCCCACATCTGAATGGATCGATATGGTGAAGAAAGATTATGAAAATATCTCTTATCTACAAGCAAAGGTGCAAAATTTCAAATCTGGAAATTTAAGCCTTGCACGTTATTTACTTCATAATGATGTGCTTTATTACAAGGGAAGGATATTGATAAGTCCACAGAGTCCTATCATCTCTTAGCTTCTCCAACAATTCCATTATTCACCTACTGCTTGACATTCAGGCTATCATGCAACCCTCAAAAGGCTTAACGATAATTTTCGGTGGGGGGTATGAAAACTGACATCCGAAATTACGTTAGAGAATGTGACACTTTCTAACGTGTCAAATCTAAGAATACTACTCTATCAGGACTCTTTCAGCCTCTACTTATTCCTACAAGGACATGAACGAATATTTCGATGGATTTCATCGAAAGATTACCTCCATCACATGGTTGGGATGTCATATTTGTAGTGGTGGATCGACTCTCTAAATATGGGTATTGTGATCACCCCACGGTCGGGTGGACCATAAGTTGATTGGGTTTAAATGGAGTTGCCACCATTCATTGAGTTCGGGTGTGAATGGTCACCCATGGGTTTTATCGATTAATTATAAAATTAAACCAAAGTGTGAAAGATAGGTTGGTCTCA
>JAUPMG010294492.1:0-17275 GCA_031762675.1 Pachysandra terminalis | reverse complement strand
ACTAACAACCCTACTTTCAAGGAGATAAAACACCAATCTCGATCCCCCTCTTCTAGGAAACAAATTAACAACTAATCAACATCACAGATGCTTATTTCGAAATTCAAAAGAGAACAAACAACTTCAAACTCTAACACGGCATATCCGTAGGCACATAACATTCATTTCCCCTTTGAATGACTTGTCCTTAAGGTCAAGAATTAATTGCAGTCCTCCAGAATCCCAAACATCATCACAACCACCTAGGCCCAACAAATAGAAATCTACTGAAATTGGAACTCCTTGGATCACCATCTTCACATTGAAGCAACATCCTTGACATGACAACCTCTCCCCATTTTCCACTGCTACTTCAAAGTGACCATTGTGATCCACCTTTAGTACTGCCTTACAAGCAACATGCGGATCCCAAAAATTATGTGTACTTCTTAAATCCATCAAGACTAGTATGTTAATCTTGCCCATTCTTCCTTTTACTCTCGTTGTTTGTGGTGTATTGCTTCCAACGATAACATGGAGAGAAATTTCAGCATGAAGATTTTCTTCTATATAACCTCTTTTTCTTCAAGAACTTCCATCTCTATCTCTCGTTAGCAGTACCATCGGATAAGTCATTGGTTCGACTGGTAAAGCTTTGGTTTGGACTCTCTCCTTTCTCCTTGCCGGTGCCAAGGGACAAGCTCTCCATTTTTGTGTTAATAGCAACCACCTACTGCGTTAGTTCCTTCAAGATTTTCCCTTGTGCTTCTGTCGTCTCTTTAAGCAACCTCATCTTCTCATCGATCTTCGCATTCATCATTTCTTCTGCCATTTTCAGAAACAACTGCTCTGATACCAATGTCAAGGACCTGCAGGTTCTTAGCAATTTAATTACTGGTTCTTCAAGGGAACTGCCTCCGTTAATGGTTCTTTGAGGGAACCTTCTCCTTAGATAAATTGTTGGATTACTTTCTCATTAATCAAAGAGCAATATTTATAGACAGAGACTCCTACTCAACTTCTCTACTAATAATCCTACTTTCAAGGAGATAAGACACCAATCTCCATCCCTCTTCTAGGAAATAAATTAACAACTAATCAGCATCACATATGCTTATTTCATAATTCAAAAAAAAGATAACAACTAAGAATTCAAATGAGAACTAACAACTTGAATCTCTGACACAGTCTATCCATAGGCACATAACACGGGACTTGGGTCTCTCTCTGCGAGCAAGTTTCTCCAATGTCGCCGGCATCGCTGCTCTTTGTTTGATTTCTGTAATGCATTCAGTTGTTGACGGCCTAAATCTGGTTTTTGTTAGGATCCCACATCGACTAAGTATGAGATTAGTTGGTGGTTTATTTACCTCAAGGCACCCTCTCCTTAACAGCCGATTTTTTAGGGCGAGTTCTACCTTGTAGGTTTGTAACAATTGGTATCAGAGCAGGCACCCTTCAGTCGGGATGGCCCTCGTTGCGGATGGGGTGACCTGGGGAGGGCTGCAACCTAGCTGTGTAGGATCCGCGAAGTCACCCAGCTGGGTATATGCGCCGCCGTGGACGTCAGTTTTGAAAGAGGGGTGAATGTTAAGATTCCACATTGACTAGGTATGAGATTAGTTGGTGGTTTATTTACCTCATGTATCCCCTCCCTTAAAGCCGGTTTTTAAGGGTGAGTTTACCTTGTGGGTTCGTAACATTTCTCCGTGTTGTTTTTTGTGAGTCTTTTAGTTTTTGCTCTTGATCGAGGGTTTTTCGGTGGAAAATGTTGCCAGGATCTTCAGCTGTACTCATGCTCTCGTCAATTGCAGTGGTAAGCTTGCTTGCTTCCGATCTTTTCGTTTTAGGTATTAATTGCATGATCAGGTTAGAAATTAGGAAATGTTTTAATGATTTTGGTCCTTTTTTAGTGATTTAAAGGTTTTTTTTCGTAGATCAGCTTGTTTTTTTGCTTTGATTTTGGTGGTTTTAGGGGTTTGTTTGTTTATCATATCGATTTAGGGATGCTGATGTATATGTAGTTGTTATTTTAGGGTTGCTTTGTGGATCGGATGGTTTTGGTCGCATGTGTGGTGGTTTTAGATCTCGATCGTGTTGTTGTTTCTGATCTATGGTTTTTAGGTCCAGTTGTTGGTTGATCCATGTGTCATTGTGTGGATGACTCTTATTTCGGTTAATTTAAGGGTTTGATCTGTAGATCTGGTAAGTATATCAGACTAGTAGAGCCAAACTTGGATTTCAAAGAAATATAGCTGTCAATCTCAGGTAATCAGCTGTTCTTGCATGTTTTTGTTTTTGGAAGTTGAGTATTTGCATGTTGGTTTTTGGTTTTGATAGATTTGACTTTGTTTAACTTATTGCTATATCAATGTCAACTGTTTTCCACTTTGTTATTTTGTCTGTAAATTTATGAGAATTTAAGTTACTTTTTGGACTCTGTATTTTATCTTATTTATTTGTTGGCTTTGATTAAGAGCATTTATATATAACTATATGATAGACATTAGTCCATTAACAGTGGTTGCTTGTTCAGTACTTCTCTTTTGTATATGTCATTGTTTTGAAAACTCTGGAATATTGTGTATCATTAGAATCTGAATAATCTTCATGTTTTTTCTTCGAAGGTTTTCACAAACCCCTTCAAGTACTCCACAAGTTAACAGCAAGGGAAGCTCTGAGCCGGTGAGCTTGTTATTAGACGGTTGCCTCTGTGGAATAGTTTTTTGGATGATGAAATTATTTGAGTGTTGGGATTTTGTTCAAGCCTGTTTTTCCAACATGGGCTAGGATGTAGCAGCTACTGCTCAGAAGATGATTCCAATGCTTATCAGGAGCTAAATGAAGGAGTTACTTCAAGCTCCAAAGGATCTTTAACTTGAATGTGAAAACAAGAGCCAGTATGGGCTTAGTTGTCGACCCCCCAGAGCTTCTATGCAAGGGTAACAACCTATCACTATCAAATTAGATCATTCCTGAGTCTTAATTTGATACATTTGCTTGCCATTCAACTTAGAGGTGATATTGATCCTTCCGTGGGTCTTACAGAAAAGAAGAGAGAGAATAAATGAGAGGTTGAGAATCTTACAGAACCTCGTCCCAAATGGAACAAAGGTAAGTGTGTGATCTTCAATATTCCAAGTTGAAGAAATTCTCTAACGTTTCGTTCTTTTTCTTGTCTGATGGTATGTGAGGTTGACATCACTCATCAGTACAATGCTAGAAGAAGCAGTCCAATATGTGAAGTTTTTGCAACTACAAATCAAGGTAAACATGAATCCAATCCTTTAGAAGGCTTTTCCAATGTGAACTCTTTATCTCTTGATTTCAATTCAAGGAAAGTTTTCAGTCTCCATGGTAGTAGTCGTCACTGCACATTAGTAGTTTTTGTCTACCGTTTCAACAGGACAGCTCTAGTCTTTGGTTTTTCTTGTCAGGAAATTTTTCTGTATGATCTTAGCGAGCCAGATTCATTATGCATTGACGAAACATTGGAAAGTTATGAACTAACCCCCTCATCTCGTTGCCTCTCCGGTTATTGTTCCCAAAACATATTCACCTATAAATAGCTACTTGTGTGGTCTTCAACCATCAAACTTTTTTAGTTAGTAGTGTTGCCTATAAAACATGAGTGCGGATAGTTTTCAAAGTCAGAAGGGCCTATAAAACATGAGTGCGGATCCTCTGTAATGAAGACGCCTGTGATGGGCGTGTGCTGAGAGACAGCCCCAAGGGGCAAAATGATATTTTTGCCCATGGTAGGCATCTTCATCACAGAGGATCCGCATCCACAAAACATGTGGGTAAAAAGTGATGTTGTTGTTTCTTTACAACAAGGCTTACAACATAAAAGAGATTACAATGCTACAGATCTAAAATAAAAATAAAATTAAAAACTATGATACAGATAAAAGAAAAGGAGAAGAGTAGAAGCAGAAAGAGAAAGGCACAACTACGCTATAGATCAAAAATAAAAACAAAAACTACGACACAGATAAAATAAAATCTATAATATAATAAAATATGACAATTAATTACTTTAAAAAAATTCTGATAGAAGATTCAATATATTGCAAGCAATACATATGGATAAGTATTGCAAACAGTTCGATTAGAAGATTAGAGTATCTTCAGGTACTGTGCTCATCATTTTTTTTGTTTCACAAAATGTCGATGCTACTAAAGATTTGTGACTTTTGATTCTTCCATTTACTGATGCATGTCAGAGCTCGTATAAGATTGAATAAGGGTTTTTTAAGGTTAGGGATATGCACAAGTTGAATTTGTTGTTTTAGTGCATTGAAAAAATCATTTTATGGTTTGCTCAGACTCATTAGAGATTATTACGATTTAGTGATCTTTTCAACTTAGTTGATGGATTGCCCAAAATGCCCTTAAGACAAATTTTCAAATATTTCATTCCAACCCTCCTTCTCTCACACTTTGCATCACTCTTCCCCATTTCAATGCTTTCCCAATTGTGAGAACGAGCTCAAGCAAAATTCTCAAAAGAAATGTTTTTTGCTACGATTTGGGAACGAGCTCAAGCAAGCAAATACCAGGAGTTTCTTACTGCGATTTGGGAACGAGCTCAAGCAAGCAAATACTAGGGTTTTCCTACTGCAATTTGGGAATGAGCTCAAGCAAGCAAAGTTAGGGTTTTCCTAATGCGATTTGGGAACGAGCTCAAGCAAGCAAATTTTTTAGGGTTTTCATGCTGCAATTTGGGAACGAGCTCAAGCAAGCAAAGGTTAGGGTTTTTTTGCTACAATTTGGGAATACAAGCTCAAGCGAACAAAGTTAGGAGGATTTATGACAGAGAGGCACCGTTCCCTTATTTTTTTGAGCGTGGCTCAACTAGCTGTAATCTTCATGTAAATCTATCATTTTATTAATAGAATCTCTGAATTTATCTTTTCAAAAAACAAAGAGTGTTCACTTTGTTTGTGATTTTTACATAGGTGTGTGTGTTTGTCTTTGTTGGTGACTGCTACACAGGTGTGCGTGATTACAGGAAAAGGAAAGTACTCTTTCCTAAAAAAAGAGTTCGTTTTCCATATAGGTATTCAACATCTCATTATCTCAGAATTTGTTGTATAATAACACAATTTGCTTTAGATTAACACAATTTGTTATTTTTTATAACAATTTCTGAAGCAATTTCTATTGTTATATTATATTACAAGTTGTTATTTTTTATAACAAATTATGAAGCAATTCCTATTATAATTTGTTTTTTCTTTTTAACAATTTCTGAACAACTTCCCGTTTTAAGAGAATTTGAAATATAATCCTAGAGGCGTATTAATATGAACCTATTAAAAGGGAGATTTATTGGGTTTTGAAGTTTCAATTTGTGGGGTTGGTAGGGTAATTGGGAGATCTATTGAGTTTTGAAGCTTCAATTTGTGGTAGGGTTTTGATCTCTATTCATCAAATTAGGTCAGCCATTGATGTTGTAGTGAAGGATTCTTGTGCTGGTGGGATATGCATATGGGATTAAAATTTTATCATTCTCAACTTGTGAATCTGAGATGATTAATTAATTAACAAATTATGTTTTATCATTTCCAACCTGTTAATTAATTAATTAACAAATTAGGTCACAATCTGTTTGGATTGCTTTGATCTAATTTTCTCTTATCCTGAAGCTTTGGTTGGGTTTGAATGGTTTGTTTGAACAACAGATAATAGAGGTGGGTTTTGAGTTTTTGTGGTAAGATGATTTTAGGGTTTTGATCTAAAGGAGATGGAGGGGGTTTGCTGCATTCAAGAATGGGTGTTTATAAAAGGAACAATGAAGAAGAAGATGTGAATTTGGATTCTAAAAAAACTGATTTTTTTGTAGATGAAAAATAGGTTAGTTTTGATTGAGTTTTTAGCTAAGATCAAAAGAGGAGTTAGGGCTTGATTCAGTTGACCAAGGGTTTTAGATGAAGGGGAAGTTATTGCAAAGAGATGGATTGGGGGTTCATGGAGTTTCTCTTGAATCGATTTTGTTAGAGAGTTAGAGTTCGGCTAAGGTTTTTGCAGCAACATTAGGGGTTGGTATTTCGGCTCTAGATGGTTTTCGAGGTTTGTTTTTTGTAGAAAAAAAATCAGAGAAAGGTAGGGTTTCTCTCCTTTTTTCTCTAGAGGAAGATGAAGAGAAAAATGGGGAAGAAAGCGCTGGGGAAAAACAATGGTTAGGGTGAAAGGAGTTGGGGCTAAATTGTTATTTTGAAAAGTTGTATTAAGGGTATTTTGGGAAATCTACACTTTAATCTGAAAACATCACTGAATCTTAATAACTTCTAAAGAGTTTGACTAGACCCTAAAAAGGCTTTTTCAATGCATTAAAACGTAAAATACAACTTGTGCATATACCTAACCTTAAAAAGCCCATTGAATAATTTTGTTCTATATTTATGACAGGGAAAAAAAATTAATGGAGGCCCAAGTGCACTTTTCATGCTTCAGAGATTAGATGGCTGAGTTGGGTATACCTTTGGGAAGACCAACACTACTAGAAGAGACAATATAAATTTTGGTTGCAAGTTAACCAAAGAATTCTTGCCTTTTGGAAGCTAGTCTAATGGGCTTCTTTGGAATCATAGTCTAGGGTATCTCAAGACGAGGGAATCACCTAGCGTGCGGAACCTAAGAGATATTTATCACGTTGAAACCTAAAAATATTACAATGACATACAGCATAGACAACATTAAAGGAGATCAGGAGATTTACGGAGAGAAGTGAAGGTAAAGAGAATCGTAAGTGAAGAAGTTTTTGAAGAGGGACTGCGACCCGCCATAAGGTCCAAGGTTGTCTCACACGGCTTCAAGGCTTATGCTCAAGTCTCGGAATGTGCTCGAAGAGTCGAGAGAGACAATGACCTATCCTCACAACAAAGGGATACTTCTAGGCCAGACCGGGGAAGGTTCCAATAGAACCAACACCGAGGTGAGAAGAGGGGTAGATCGGATGACCATCCGAGAGCAGTCGTGGCTAGACCAACTCTGGGAACAGAGGTTCCTATTGTAGCACCATACATATAGCAGATGCCACTATTGATCTACCACTACTGTGGTAAGGCCGGGCATGTCAAAAGGTTCTGTCGTGAAAGAATCTGAGTCAAAGGTCAAGGGCAGAGGATTGACAATAGACCACCTCTGAGAGGACAGGTCCATGCTCTGACTGACGGAACAGTCCAAGGGAGTGGTGGAGCTTCGAATGCCGTGGTGGAAGGTACAATGATTATTTTTCATTCACCTACACGTGTATTGTTTGACTCGGGTGCCATGCATTCATTCATTTCTATACAATTGATGCATACTTTGGGTCTTGTACCGTCATTAATGAGTGAGTCTTTAAACATAACTAATCTGGTCGGGGGAGTGGTCACACTTAGTCGGATATGTCTGGATTGTGTAGTGAGAGTAGGGAACGTTAACTTGGAAGCTGATTTGGTAGTATTAACCATGTCGGACTTCGATCTGATCCTAGGCATGGATTGGCTCTCTGCCTATAATGCAAAGTTGATTGCTTTGAGACAGTAGTGGTAGTTAACTTCGCTGAGGGAGAGAGTATAAGAATTTTGGGAAATCAGAAGGATGCTCTTCAAGCAAAATTTTTGGATTCAATGGAGGAAAGTAAAGAATTATCTTTGGAAAACATTCCAATAGTCCGGGAATTTACAGAAGTATTCCAAGAAATGCCGGGATTACTGCCTTTAAGGGAGGTAGAATTTGGTATCGAGTTAGTGCCAGGAACTGTTCCAATCTCATTGGCCACCTACCGTATGGCACCAATGGAATTGAGAGAGCTCAGAGAGCAACTTGATAGATTGATGAAGTTGGGCTTCATAAGGCCAAGTGTCTCACCGTGGGGAGCACCAGTGATTTTTGTTAAGAAGAAGGACGGATCAATGCGGTTATGCATCGACTATTGGCAATTGAATTGGGTCATCATTAAGAATAAATATCATTTGCCTAGAATCGACGATCTCAATGATCAGTTGAGAGGAGCCTAGTATTTCTTGGGGCTAGCTGGATATTATCGGAGATTCGTAGAAGGCTTCTCTAAGATTTCGGCACCATTGACAAATTTGACGAAGAAAGATGTTGACTATATTGGGGATGACAAATGTGAGGCTGCTTTCGAGGAACTCGAGAAGAAGTTAACTTCAGCCCTAGTATTAGTGATTCTGGTTAGTAGAAAGAAGCTAGCGGTTTATAGAGACACCTCCTTGATGGTATCCTATGCGTATAGACAACTCAAGATTCATGAGCGCAACTATCCTATCATAACTTAGAGTTAGCCGCGATAGTATTCACATTGAAATTGTGGAAACACTATCTGTATGGAGAGGATTTCGAACTCTTCACCGCTCATAAGAGTTTGAAGTACTTGTTCACTCAGAAGAAGTTGAAAATTAGGCAACGAAGGTGGATGAAGTTAGTACATGACTAGGTGACTACACTTCAGTATCATCTGGGAAAGCGAATGTGGTTGTAGATGCTTTCAGCATAAAACCTCGAAATACATTGGCATATTTGATGAGACAAGAACATAGCCTGGTGGAAGCTTTTAGTGCATTGAATATCAACTCTTATGGGAAGAAAGGTGATGGACTACTGTTCAGTTTAGTGGCAAGGCCATCTTTGTTGGACAAAATTTCAGAAGGGCAGAAATCAAATCAAGATTTACAGTTATTGGCAGCAGATGAGACGAAGTCTGATTGGTTAGTACAGACTGATAGGGTGATCGGATTTCTGGGTAGACTTTTGTGTTCCTTGTGATGAGTCTATACGGAATGAGATTTTAGAAGAGGCACACAAGTCTAGATATTCTATTCATCCAGGAGGTACGAAGATGTACCGTGATTTGAGGAAGGTATACTGGTGGTCAGGGATGGAAAGAGATATAGCTCAGTTAATAGCAAGGTACCTTACTTGTCCGAGTCAAGGCAGAGCATATGAGGACAGATGGTTTACTTCATCCATTACCTATCTTAGAATGAAAATGGGAGCACGTGACTATGAACTCCATCATAGGGTTGCCTAAGTCTAAGACTGGAAATGATTCTATCTGGGTGATTGTGGATAGATTAACCAAGTCGGCTCACTTTTTACTGGTACGGGTTACAACATCTAGAGATGAATTGGCACGGCTGTACATGTCACATAAAAAACCTTCGAAATCTCATAGGAGTCCCTAAAAGGTCTGAAATATGACTCACTCCAATTGGACATGGGAGTTGTAGTTAATACATAACCAAACTATAGAATATAAGTAAAATTTTTGGAAAATAGATTTATATTAAAAATAATTAAAAACTGTCCATTACATTCATACCAATAATACTAACAGTGAAAATAAACTAATTAATCTAGCCTCATGCTTAAATCAAAATCCCTATGATTTATTACATATTTTGCCAAACTAATGTTAAAAGTAAATTAATGCATAACAGCCATAAGTCATACTACAAAATTGTAAGTAATTCTTAATCCATTCTCTCGTTAGAATCAGTAGCTTCATTGTAAACTTATTCTTCTCCTTGCTCACTATAATCCATAGTTTCTCCATCTATAGTTCCTAAAACATGGTTTCTTGAAAGCGTAAGCTACACTTAACTCAGTAAATAAACATATATAAATGACCTTTTAGATTGAAGTAGGGTCAAGGTGTCACGACCCAAACCTAAGGAAATTCTCGTAAGAACCCATATGTTTGAACCGCGACTCTCATCCTAATAGGAATCTGGAGTGGCAATCAATATTGAGCCAATAGTACAGAAACTTAATAAACTTCAAAAGAAACTACTTTAATGAAAATTAATTTAAAAATATCCTATTTATTACATCCAAAACACTTAAGAAACTACGCAGCGGAAAAGAAAATTAATTACATCATATTTTCAAATTTAAATCAAATCCCTAGCCTTATACATTATATCTAATCTAAGAAATAAAACAGAAATCCGATAGCAAAACTTAACGTAAAAACCACTCTACGCTTTCCCCAACTCCAGTAAATCGATTATAAGGGTATTCATCTTGTTCTCCATTATCATTTTATTCTCCATCTAAGTTACCTGAAATGTTGTCATAAGACGTCAGCTACACTTAGCCCAGTAAGTAAATCAATTAGATTACATTTTTAATATGAATAGGGTCTATACTGTCATGACCCGAGTTCTAAAGCATGACTCACACGCACGTGAGCATAACTCTTGGATTCCAAGCCTGAATCTCACTCCCTTCTCCAAATACACAACCCAAGGGAGTGGTAACCTCTAACCATAAAGCAGTAGAATATTACTGAAATCAGAGAATAATAAGCGAAAGTAAAATGAGTATAATTTTTTTTTAAAAAAATACGAGATTTAAATACGTCAAAATATTCCATAAGTACAAGAAGAGGCTACAAACATAGCCTAACCAAAGAGTACATCAACTCTACACAAAATGCACAGAATCTAGTCGGCAAATACATAGAAGAAGTCAAGTCTTCTCGTCAACACCTCGTCGTCATCCAGGTATCCGCCACAGCATCTCTAACTATGACACCTGAAATGTTGAAAGCCAGAAAGGCTTGAGCTACGCGCTCAGTAAGTACAATGTACTACCTAAGAGCCACACACTCAAA
This sequence comes from Pachysandra terminalis, assembly GCA_031762675.1. Lineage (NCBI taxonomy): Eukaryota > Viridiplantae > Streptophyta > Magnoliopsida > Buxales > Buxaceae > Pachysandra > Pachysandra terminalis. The sequence continues at coordinate 6,666 of JAUPMG010294492.1, read as the reverse complement.
TACATATCCATGAATGCATGCCATGCCATGAATAATGCAATGGTTGGTTCATAATATGCAATGATATGAACAATATAATCTACTAGCCAATCGTGATGGCCATTTACAAACACGTGAAAGCAGTGAATGTGATTGGGTACTGTGGTGTTGGATGTCCACATGATCCCACTACGACAACATGTATCGCTATCGTGGAGTACATGAACCACACTGGGTTAAGCCCGTTAGTGGATCTTATGTGTATAGCATAGTCGCAGGAGTCATAATTCTAAGAGGGAACACCACCTCAACCTGGATCGGGAACCAAAGCACCATCTATCACTAGAATGGTTCCGAGGACATTATCTTCATGAACCTTCCTCAGTTGTTCTGAGAGCATCATCTTCGTGAACCTCTCTCTGTAGTACATCCAGGACTCCGCACATGCCAATCAGATTTCTCTCTATATACATATATACCATATCATATATAGTTGTCCTTGGGCTCTTGGGGTAGCTAATCCCTCACCTATATATCATTATTTGATTTATACATATATCCCTCACAGGGACACCAGAGATCTTGTCTCTCATTTGGCACTCACCTCGGAGTCCAAGTATCCTCACATTGTCCATTGGTCCTTCATAAAGGAACCAAGGTCAGTCCAGAGTCTGGGTCCCACTCAGGACCCACAATGCATGCACGTCCTTTTAATGCATGAAATTTATCATTCAACTACATGATATGCATCGGGATAATCATAATAGCATAACATGTTTCGTTCAATTTATATTGAATCATTCACATCTACATGTATGCAGGAACTGAATAAATAAATAAACAGCTAATGCATTTATACAAGTCCATAATCACATTCAATCATCTCAGAATTAATCATTTGTCCACAACTACTACGGGTCATGCATCAGAATAAGTAGTTCATATCACAACCAACTGGTTCACACAAACACTCCACTATCTAGATTCTCAAGAGCAAGAAGTATCTATCAAGGTAACCATGTGAAGATCATTAAATGTTAAAGAGATCATGCTTCATTCAAGTCATAAGATCAACAATCATCACAGCACTTTGTGAGTGTTAATATCCAAACTTGGATGCCAAACCTACCCATCAAGTCTCTATCTCAATCTGCCTCAACTGCCCCCGTCAGCAGGTACCGTCGGTGGATCGGTGGGTCCACTGACCAAGTCTAAAATTCTAAGTGAAATGCTCTTCGGCGGATCCCGTTGGTGGATTGACGGATCCACTGATGCCCGTCGACGAGTGTTGTCAGTACCACTGACGACTCACCGACCCCCAAGAATAAAATTTCATTTTTCGTCGGTGGATCCCGTCGGTGCCACCGACCATTCACCGACCGCAAGCAATAGAATTAACACTCCCTGTCGGCGAGTCCATCGGTGGGCCGACACAATCATCGATAGGGCTTCTCTACACCTCTAATCGTCGGTGAGTCCATAGGTTCCACCGACGACCCACCGACAAGGTATACAAGGTAAGTCTTGTCGGTTGGTGTCCTCGGTAGGCGAGTTTCACCATCCGATAGCCGTCGGTGAGTTCATCGGCTGACCGATGGACTCGTCGACAGCCGCGATTTCTAGGTTTTTGGCCCAAATTTTGCTCCCAGTCTGGTGTCTTCCTATTCTAGTCTTTAAGACCTCTACTCCCATTATAATTTAGGTCCGAAATGCACAAATTAAACACATCAATCAATCTATTAACAATCAAAAACATAAATCATGCATTGAATCAAACAAACATAAAAGAAAATGAAGCAATGAAATTAACTGAGCAAAACACATCTCAAGACATAAAATGTACCATTCAGAGCATGAAGTCATGCACTATACGAAACAAAATAATAAAGAATCATGAATCATCACAACATTCAAGATTTCTACATGGAAATCATTTGAGAATGGAAGCAGAGAAGTAAACAATGTACTTACCTCAGGGGCCAAGTACGAAACCCTAGTTCGTGGGCTTCAAATCTTCAGGCTAAACTCTTCTTCTTCCTCTTCTAGTTCTCCTTCTTGGTCTTCTAGGGTTTCTTCTCCCTCTCTTGTTCTTCTCTTTCAACACAGCAAACACAAAGTAAATGAGTTCTAGGGTTAGCTTAAACCCTTTAACCCCAACCCATTAATCTAAGCCCTTAGATCTAGGTTTCTCTTTAAGTGATAAATCCCCACCCTTAGATTGATTTTTAAGTGAGGGTAGTAATGTGTGTACTCATGTATGAGTGCCCATGCATGCTAACCAATAAAAGTTAATTTTTCTCAATTTCCTCCAAAACCCCCAAATTATTAAACTTAACTCAAATTTTTTTTAAAAATCACATTTTTGGCCCAAAACTCATTTATTAATTTTTCAGGTCATTACACATACCAATATCCAAAGATATAACATAGTAAAAACAATAATTAAACATGGTAAATATGCAGTATATGATATGCATGATCATATTATTAATGCATGAATGCTTGCTAATGCAACAAGACAAATTGATCACCAAGTGTGATCCATGCAAAATATCATGCTGTGCATTTATGCATGCTGTTCAGAATTCGAATCATGTAAGTCCCACACTAGACCAATCAATTACTGAGCAAGACGTCTTCTCGAACCGTCCCCCTCATATAGGGCCACTCTCAGTAAGATATTCCATGTGCGCATCATAGTTTTGAGGGGTTTCTACCAAGAGGATACAATTCCCCCACTTATTTGCGGTCGGGGCAATGTAAAAATCAAAGGTGTCCATAAATAGGACTAATCTCATTGAGCCTTACATAAGGCGAATGCCAACATAATTTCACTCAACATCCGTTACATATAATAATACGCTATTGAGATGAGTAAAATGGGGTATATTGGGGTAGCAAGTCCCTCAACCAATAATAATTGTCAATTCGGGACTTCCTCACCAAATCATAAGGTCCAAGTCATGATTCACTAAAGTTTAATTAGAAACTTCAACATAAGTGAAGTCTGATGGCAGGTTTGGTACATGACCAGAATATGGTCATTAATCCAATTGGTTATGCTGTGCATGTGTGGTGGTCGTGCACAATAACTAATCATACAATCATATGGACAGATGTGTAATAATTGTAAGTATGAAACATGAAGTTTAAAGTATGGTTTAAATCCTCATAATAGCCAATCAAATCAAATTATACATGATGTATGATTAATCATAATTAATTATAAAAATCTTGAATTAACCTTTAATACATGTCATGGAACAATTATAATTAACATACAATTAATCATCTTAAATCAAATATTAATTACATCACATGATTCCTAACAAACAACCCAACCTGGGCTAACCGGTAGGCTGGCCAGCATGCTGGTTGGTCTGCTGGTAGCCTCGGCAAGGGTTCAAACATATCCTTTTTAGGGCCTTAGGGCTGGCCGGCAGGCTAATCGGCACATCGGTTGGCCATCCGGCAGCCTAGACAGGAACCAAATTAAACTGGTGCAGGGTCTAAGGCTGGCCAACAGGCTGACCGACACACCAGTTGGCCATCCGACAGCCTAGACAAAGAGTGGGTTTTCCATAAATTCTCAGGGGTAGCCACTGATAGGCTAACCGGCTAGCCACCGGTAGACTAGGCAGGGGTTTATTTTCCAAATCTCAGACACTTATGGCCACAGGTAGGCTAACCGGCACGCCGGCTGGCCGACAGGCTGATCGGCACACCGATTGGCCATTTGGTAGCATAGACAAAGAGTGGGTTTTCCATAAGTTCTCAGGGGTAGCCACTGGTAGGCTAACTGGCTGGCCACCGGTAGGCTAGGCAGGGGTTTATTTTCCAAATCTTAGACACTTATGGCCACCGGTAGGTTAACCAGCACGCCGGTTAGCCACCGGTAGCCTAAACAAGAACTAACAGTGAATATAATGGTGTTCGACAGACTACTGGAACGCCGGTTGGTTTGTCGGATGCTATCTGGGTGAACCAACAGGTACCCGGCACGCCGATAAGCTGCCGGTTTGCCCAGAAACTTTGATTTCTCACGAATTTCAATTTGTAACTTGTTTTTACAATTTTATTCAACAGAGACTCATGTTTAAAATCAATTCAGAAACTAACCCAATCAAATAGACAATCAAAATCATATCTTACCTTTCTTCGAAAGATCAGTTTTAGAAAAACCAAGTTTTTATACAAAACAGTTTGTTTATTGAATTGAATTCAATGTGGTATGTCATATTCCTTGAATATGGCATATCACCTAATTCAAATAAAAATTATAAACTAAATTGAAGTTACTTACCTTGCTTGACATGCTGAATCTTCCTCTTCTTCAACCCAGTTCACGTTTGAATTGCTTCTTCTTCAACCTTAGCTCCTAGCTATCAACCCAGATTTTGGTTTAATGGTTTGGACGACCAAACCAGTGTTTATATAGGTTTTTAGACTGTCTCCCATTTTTTTTAGAGTTAAAGTTTAATTAGGATCAAGTCTCTAGTCCCAACCCTTATATTTTATTAAGTTAATCTACCACATTGGTTAGAAATTACTAATCCTAGTATAACTCAAACATTAGCTCCCTTCTATCTGTTTTAGATTAGGATTTTATCTTACCTATCCTAATTAGATTAGGCTCTTATCTTTCTTATCCTTATCTAAGTTAAGTCCTTTTTGTATTTTAAGCTTAGTTTAATTATTCCTGCGAAATCTCAGCCATTGGTTTAACTTTAAGATTGTGATTGTGTGTGATGCACTCTAGATAATTTATTGTGCTCCCACCAATCACAATTGGTCAAAGTCAACTAATTAGCTATTAATAAAAATTTTAAATTAGTCCCTATTTTCTAACTAATTACACTTAAACCTTTTAACTGATTACACTAAACTCCCCTAAACGAATTGGGTTATTACACAAGGCCACTCTTCAATGGTATCCATAGATAAAAACAATAATGAGAAACATGTGTATAATAATATGAAGTGTCAATGTTGTGATATGAATGAGGGTTCAATTATTAATGTATGCAATGCATGCTGTGCACCTAAACAGTTATAATCACCAAGTTTGATTAAATATAGTGATATGAAATGCAATATGCATGCTATTTGGCATTCGAGCAATGTATGTCCCACACTAGATGTTAATCATGTACCCAAGAATGTTCCACCAATGTGAATTCATCCCCTAAAACATGGCAATGTGATAATAGATTATTCTATGTGCGCATCATAGTTCTAAGGGACTTCGACCTAGAGGGCACAATCCCCTGAACTTATTTTCGATCACGAGCACATATACAAGGTTTCACTAATATGAACTATCCTCAGTGAGCCATACATTACCCGAACACTAACAAAATTATTACTCGGCATCTGTTATGTATAGCACGTATAACAAGATAAAAAATTGGTATATTGGGGTAGTAAATCCCTCAACACATAAATCAGTCATTTCGAGACTTCCTCACAATATCATGATCTCTAGATCATAAAATCACTCATTAAGAACCATAATACTCCAGAAGTATGAAGATATGGTGGTCAAGTCAGCATTAGATCAGATGAGAGGTCACAATGCTCAATTGGTAATGCGGTGCAAATGAATTAGTGCACATTAACTAAACAATCAAATTTGTGTACATGTGCAGACGTAAAATATGATATAGAATATGCTCAAAACAAGTTTAGAGTTCAAATAGAGTCCAATCAAAATTTCACCATTCAATCGGATATGATAATTCTTCCATATAAAAAAGCACATATGCAAATATTCATCAATTGGTAAAACAAACTTCTTAATTGGTCTAATTAGGTCAAATCTAGTGTGCATGTCAAATTTCAAATCAATTGGATCACTTCATAAAATTTCGGTCGACCTATGGTTGACCTACACAGAATTGGTGCTCGTCGGTTGACCCTGTCAATCGATCGATGATCGTTGGCTGTTAGGGCAGAACCTAGGTAGTTCACCCTATGGGCGTCGGTTGACTCATCGGTCGACCGATACTCGATCGGTTGCTAGCGTAGAACCCAAGAACCAAACCCAGACAAATTAGTTGGGTTGGCTGACCTGTTGGCTAGCAGACCGATCGACCAACCGCACCCAGAATGCATCGGTTGACCTGTGGGCTGACCGACTGATTCATCGACCGCTTCGAAACCCAGAAAATTCATTCTTCTTCGTTTAATTTGCATAAATTTGACAAAAATAATTTAAAACATACATATTAGACATAATTTCGAACAAAACTCATTACTCATATCATAAACATACTAACTTAAATCCTTATATAAATTTTATGATGATAAGATCATAAAACATTAATTTTCATCATGTTACTCATAAAGATGTGATTTTTATTAAGGTTGTACTATTTCATACTCAAGGATTGTGACATAGACTTCCAATTCATATCAAAAATATAATTTAATCTGAATACTTTCCTTGCTCTTGAATTGGTGTAAAGATGAGCACATTTGATCATCTTCTTCTTTGATCTTCTGAAGTTCCTCTCCTTGCTGCTCCAGAATTCCTTATCTTCCTTCTTAGATTAATGGATCTAACGTCCCAGGCCTAGTGTTTATATCAAGTGTCCTACTTAGTCTCGGAGTTGTTCTTAGTTTAGGATTATGTTTTAATTTCCAGCCTTTAGATTAGATTTGTTTAATCTTAACCCTTAGATTAGA
>JAUPMG010294481.1:0-14416 GCA_031762675.1 Pachysandra terminalis | reverse complement strand
GGGTTATCGGATCGGATCCGGATCATGATCCGATCCGTTGACAGGCCTATCTATAATAAATGCACAGTCTAAGGGAACCATCTTCTTCGTCACAAAATGAACTAGTGCACCCATGGTGAATTACTAGGCTTGATAAATCCTAGTTTCATCAAAACCGTTAAGCTGAACCTTAAGCTCTTGCGATTCCATCAATGCCATCCGATAAGTAGCTAAAGAGATAGAAGTGCCAGGAACCAATTCAATAAAGAAGTCTACCTCCCTTAAAGGTGGCAAACTTGGTATCTCCTAAAAAACAAAAAGAAACTCCTGGACAATGGGGATATCCTCCAAAGATAATTTCTTCCCCACTTCCACTGCACACAAAAACTCTAATTGATAGGTATCTGTCTGCACTCCCAGAAAATTCAGATGTCTGCCCTCAGGAAGATCAAACACAACGGACTTGGTGAAATAGTCAACCTTGGCATGATAGGCGGCTAACCGGTCCATACCGAGGATAACGTCAAACTCAGCCATGTCAAAAACAGTCAAACCTAATTCCAAATTGAGGCCACCAACTCTAATCACACAAGCACGACATACTCGGCGAAGAGATGCGATCCCTCCAACTGGATTAGTCACAACCAATGGCTCATCCAAACAACAAGGCCGAAGCCCCAAACACTAAAAAAAAACTAGATACGAAGGAATGAGATGCACCTGAATCAAACAAAACATATGCATGAGTATGAAAGATGTGTAAAGTGCCTTCCACATCAGCATTAGATGCTCCTTGATCTCTTTGTGCAACTGTCTCTGTCATAGCATTAACTCTACCCCGCTGAGGTTGGCGAACTGCAACAGGTAGTCTCTGATCCTCCAGTCTCCTCGGCTCTCTACAAAACTTCATATGACCCTCCTTGCCGCAGTTGTAACACACAATCGGGACTCTAGCAAGATGTGTCTGCTATAGTGCTCTCTATAATCCTCTAACGTTTTGTAGCATCCTGCCTTTAGGGAAATTTCTTCTGTTGGGACCTTCCTAAATTAGTCCTTGTCTGCTCCTTCTGATGGTAAGACAAGACAAGATTTTTCTCCACTCTCCTGGCACATTCCAAGACTTCAGAATAAGTCCGGAACACAAGAGGTATAACTCTCAAACTAATCGCAGGTCAAAGTCCTTCCTCGAACTTAGCTGCCTTCTCACTCTCACCTGCAATCACGTGCGGTGCAAATCTAGACAACATAGCAAACTAACTCAATCTCCCCTCGACTATGCTCAACCATCTCCCACCAGTGAATAGCTTCGCCTTTCAAGATGAAAGTGGCCAAGGATATCCGCTAGTCAATTGGACAACCCATGGTCCTCAAATCCTTTTCACCTCCAGAAACCACTCTTGAGCCTATAGTGGCTCACCCTCACCCTCAAACATAGGTGGACTCAGCTTCTCTCAAGCCACTAAACCCAAGACTGCCCCACAACTCTCTGATCTGCCACATCCTGCCTGGCCATTTGCTCTCGTTGGAGCGTAGCCATGTCTTCCAATATTTGGAAAACACTTGCTAGGTGAGGGTCCATTACTTCCCTCACTCTAGAAGAAGATGCCTCACCTCCTAACACATTCCTTCTTTCACCAACCATCGATACCCAAAAGAAGGCAAAATATTACTCCACACAGACTTATGCCATAAACAATCAAACACACAACATGTTATCGCACAAGTGCAAACACCTAACTCCTTATATGTGTCTCCGTCTTACTTCACATTTCTAGGTTACTACTCCATAGGTTCTTCATAACTTAAGCTCTGAAGTGCAATGGCATCGAATCCATAGGTTCTTCTTAACTTAAGCTCTGAAGTTACTACTCCGTTCTACAATCGCGCACGGATCTTGAAGTGCAATGGCATCAAATCCATCACATGGACCCAGACACGACTAAATCAATAATCCCAAATAGAGTATCTATGTGGAAGCCAATAATAAAATTCAAACCTTAATACCATTCACACATGTCTCATTGATTCAATCCAAGGGTAATAAACAAAATAATAACTAAGTCTATTACATCTTCTCAAACCGTCTTAATATAAGAAAATTTCATAACTAAAACAGATTCCTAGTTGTCAACATAAATCAAATCTACATTATCTTAGTCACCATCTCACTCTCTCGAGATCAGCTCATCTTTTAAACTTACATTGCATGATAAACGTAAGCTATGAGACTTAGTAAGTACACATGACATACATGTAAACAATACAACCCAACATGTCATCATACATTTCAAACATGGTATATCAGGTATATAATCTTAGAATAGTAACGACGGAAATGCAAAGATGGTAATGCGATGCTATGAGTGAATTGGACACAATCAATGCTCTAAAGTGAAATGGATGCAACAGAAGCAGTGCCATGATTAATGATCCTAAGTCTAATGTATGGTCAGTAGAATTCTCATCTTTGCCACGAAAAGTCTCACCTTATCATATCTCCCCATTTACATTCGGGGATAGTGTTTCCCCAGGAACTGTACATGTCCCATAACTATTTTCAGGGAATGGATATCCCTGGGCGATAGTCTGACTGCTAATCCAATTGAGGAAATCTCAACCCCGGGCTTGATCCCGCCCCATGGTTCTGGAACACACCCTTGTTCCATTTTAGGGAATCTCAATCCCACAGTGGAACGACGCACCGCAATGAAGTACTCAAGAGTGAGTACCTTTTGACTACTTTTCCAAGCTTAACTTAATACTACTCACCCTCTACTAACATGTTATGAAGGCAAGTAAGTACATCACACATACCCACATACATTCCAATAACTCATATCATGCACATGATAGTCTGTAAGAGTATTCCATTGTGTCCTCAAAACTAGAACCAATCCCAAGTGCCCAATCATAAATATCACATGCATGCACACGATGTTAAGATCATACACAAGTGTCTTGTGCCTCGTTTCAACCCAAGAATATAGTCTCATAGACCCGATATGCACACCATATTCAACAAATAGTATTAGTTCTATAGGCACATGCCACATATATTCCACGAATATAATTCTCTTTCACATCATGTCAAAACATGGTTTAACATCTCATTCATAAGTCCACAACTCATTATTATACATGGTAACTAACATGCTTGCATCATTAATTTAAATTCACAAAATCTGGCTGTTATTGCCTTACCAGTCGATTGACCGACTCCACTGGTCGATCAAACCCCTACAGATCCCAAACCCAGAACAAAGATTTTCATCGACCAGACCTCACCGGTCAATCGAAGGACCATCTGGTCGACCGATGAACCCCACCAGTCGACCGACCCCTAATAGATCAGTTTCAACATCAAGGGTTGTTTCATCGATCAGACCTCACTGATCAATTGAAACACCCACCCGGTCGACTAGAACATGGGAAAACTGCACTTACCAGATTCGTGGTCTTCGGAGGGTTTCGATCATGGGTAATACAATACCCATCCGAGACGCTCCAAATTCAAAATGAAAGGTCTCATACACATATACAAACATCCCAAATTCAAATAACCAACTTTCATGATGATTCACACGCATATAACGATCGTAACATATTAGGTTATAAAAATCATGAAGAATATCTAAACATTTATCATATCAACATATTATCATCCTCATGCGCTCACAATCATTCCTATCACGTCTACACATAAAAAGGGATTATTTACACATGATGAATCAATGGTACTTACCTCTTGCATGGAAAATCCTTAGAAACATTGTAGAGCTTCCTATCCTTCTTCCGCTTCTTCTCTTTGTTCTTCTAGTATTTCTTCTGCATTATACAAGGTTTCTCTAGCGTTTTAGATCTCAACGCCCAAGCCAAACAGTAGATATGGAAGGCTTTAAAGTCCTTCCATAATTGAAACACCAACTTCCCTAATTAGAGGGGTGAGTGGTGTCGTGCATATCCTCTCTACACCTTCTAATTCAAATCACCAAGGTGAAAAACCGCAAACGCTCTTGGTTCAACCACTTGGGCCGAACGACTAGAGCTGGAGACATGGATTTGAGCCCATTATTCTTAGCCCAAGTCCAACACGAAACTCATTAAATAATTATACCAATTACCTATAATTAATTTTAATTACTAAATCATCCCAATCTTCTATTTTAAATACAAAGTACCCCCAAATTGATGAAATAACTTCATAACTTATCAAAAATACTAACAATAGTTAATTTATTTATTTTTGATTAAATTTAAGTCATTAATTTATTATTTTAAATTAATAATTAAGTCTAGTTCATTACATCCCATTCCGTGAAAATGTACAGGGTGTCTGCCAGGCACTCCTTTGGGTTAGAATTCCCCGAAACCTTGATGTGGTGTGGCTACTGGTATAAGCAAGGCTTAACACAAGACAAGGCATAACACATGCATCATAGAGTTAGGGGAAATTTATGGGTTTCCTGCATTTCCATTTTCATTATAAGTTCATGTGCTTGGTCCATGGTCATAGCGTTCACATATACATACCCATTATTATTAATTACTTGGTTTTACTGATTCTTGTTATTGCATGATAAACTGTTTATGATTGTAACCATATCATAGTTGACTTGTGTAATGTAATGGTTAGTAATGTGAAGCACTGGTTGTTGGTTTTTTTGTTGAGCCTCAATAGCTCACGCCTCATGTGACAAAATTCTACGTCACCAGTGAAGTTATGGAGCCTTGGTTGCTGGACATGGATATGGATTGCTTTCGGATTGGATATGTTTATTTCATTTCATAGACTTTGTATTTAATAATTTGATGTAATAATGATTGAGAGATCAAGCACTATTTTTTGTTTGGATTGGATTGACGTAAGGATTATTGGTTTTGGTTTAATCTATGATTAAGACTTTCGCATTGATTATTATACTCTGATGACGTTTTTTGAAATTTTTTGTTGGTTATTGGTTTGTGGACCGAATCCAAGGTGGGATTCGAAGGTGTGTGTGTGGATATAGATTATCGTGCCATAGGTTTCGGGGAAGGCCTTGGAAAGTAATCTCCACTTTCAGCAGATTGTGACTCGGGCCTACAGTAAGCTGGCTAAACCCTGAAATTTCCAAGTTGGTGAACTAATCCATTGAGCAACATGACACGAAAGAATCATACTGTTAAGCCTAAGTTTAATCCCCGGTGGGAAGGACCATTTGAAGTAATTTCTCCTCAACCTTCATGCTACTATAAGATTTAATCATTTGAGGAAAATGCAAGTGAAGAAACTGTAAATGGGAAATTTTTGACGAAATATTTTTATTGAATATACACCTTTCCTTTACAAAATTCTTCTACCTACATATACAATCAAATAATGAAAAAATTACAAGGGTTATCATTTCTCAGAGAGTTGGGATTTAGTGACGCCTTCGAAGACACCTTTGAGAACTCCAAGTTTTGAGACCTCAAGCTCAGGTAGATGAGCATACAAATTGTTAAGAGCAGCATCCATCTCTACAAGTTCTGCTTAATTTCCTTCGGGAAAGAACATCATCAATCTGCTCTTACCATTGTTGCTATTGTTTTCAACTCTGTAATAGTATTTTTCTTCAAAGCCTGAGATCCTTAATCTTTTGCGCCATTTGATTCATCTTGATTTCATGAGTGTCAAAGAATTTCTGCAACTTGTCCACCTCTGTAGTTTTCCCAACTATGGTGGCCTTGAACTCCTTCACTTTATTACATTTAATCTCCTCAGCCTTCAGCTCCTCAAGTTGATTTCCCAGCCAATCTAACTGGAAACCCATGGCTTGTAGGGGCTTCAAAGTTCTCTCCTTGTAGGGGCTTCAAAGTTCTCTCCCAACTCCTCATATCATAAGCAGTATTTCTACTCTTTCGATTCATGATCTTTAGGAGTCTGCACAACTCATCATACCCTGCACTTCAAAGTTTGAAGTTAGGTAGGGCAGACACATTGGCAACCTCGCCAAAGGTCATCTTCACAATGTCCATCCAGTATGTCCTATCTTCAGCCACCAAGTAATCATCTACTGGCATCATGTGGATAGAAGGCGCTTGGTCTGGTGACAACTCCCTCCTCTTCTTAACTCCTGGTATTAAAAAGGAGGACCTCTTCCTCTTAGTATTAGAAGGTGATCCATCTTGAGGAGTTGGCACAATTGTAGCATTGGCGATGGTGGGAGTCTTGAGGGCTGCCTCAGCCCTGGTGGCTTTCGTGGAAACAGGAGCTGAAGCAAGTAGCGGCTCAGAAGGCTCAGCACTCACCAATGAGGTGACCGGAACTCGTTCAACAATGGAAATCCCCACACTAACTGGGGTTATAATGAGCAGTGGCTCACTAACTACAGTTCTCGCCAATGGAGTGACTACTTCAGATTGTACAGTTGTGGTCTTCATTATGGATGATGGAAGAGCCAATGCAGCTTCAACTTCCTTATATACAACAAAAACCTCCAGACTTGCGTCTACAGGAGCTTCCGCTGTACTTATTTCAACACTCCTTGCCCCTATTATAATATTTAAAGGAGTAGACGAAGTAATCTCATCATCCCCTACAAGAAACAAAAGAATATCAGTTATCTTGAAGAAATCAAAGGAAAGACATCATAGAAACAGATGATTACCTTAGAAACAGGGATTATGGTCATAGAAGGCACTAGAGGAACACCTTCCCTCTTAACAACCTTTGTTACATTTTCTTGCTCATCCCTCCAGCACCTTCGCTGCCAGAGGTGATCATCGTAGGGGTAGGATGCTCATATCAAAATTATCGGAGCCTCATCTCTTTCCTTCCTTTAGTGGAAGATGGAGCTACAAACATGAAACATGAGTTAGAAGAAAATACACTACAAGATGTCTACAAGGCAGAGCTCAGTATGCTTATTAGGAACAAGCTTCTAAAAAATTTGAGGAGGGGCCTTGCTTCTTGTGGGTTTTTGTGGTGAAGCCTTCTTCTCAGGAAGGACAAGCTTTGATGAAGTTTTCTTCTGTTGTACTGGAGGCTCGTTATGTTGTACAGATGGAACCTTATCAGTTGCAGGACTACTTTCCTTGTGGCCTTCACCATGTTCTATAGGCAGCATCTTCTGCAAGACAGTAATGAATAAAGTCAGAACAGTTAAGATTTTTTTAGAAGTCAAAAGGAAGGTTGGTAAAGAAGTAAAAAAAATATTTATTACCTTTGGAGTGCCACCTGCCTTGCCTTTGCTCTTCAAAGATTGGTCCTTAAGAGGAACGGCTGGAAGCTTCGAAGTTGGCACCTTTAGAATAGTAGGTGCCTTGGAGGCTTGACTCTTTCTACCTATCAGAATTAAAGCCTGAGAAAGGGGGACTTTGGCTTCCTCCTCTTCCTCTTCTAGCTTTTCTTCAGACTCCTTTTCCGAAGTCTCACCCTTCTGTCACGCCCCATATCCCGTGACCTGATTCCCAATGAGGGATTGCACGAATCTCAAGGTGAGACCTTCGGGATCCATAACTGGACCACGGATTGCTACCAAACCACAAGCAAAAATAAAAGTAATAGACACATTTATTAAACCATTGAATCAGAGTGCGGAAGTCTTATTACAGAAAATCAAAGAAAATAACATAAATCAATTAAAACCATGATCCTTGGCTTCAGCTGAGCCAGGATCCCCACGAGTCTAAAACATCTCAACTAAGTTCAACAACCACCATTATAACACCAAAATAATAAAATGTCAAACTCCTTTGGGAGTTTAAGCCAACAAAAAGAAAAGGAAAGCATCCGAGCCAACAATCAGCAATAGTCCAGCTAACATGATCACTCCTCCCATCCTGCAACATGAAAAGTTACGTGAGCCTATGATGCCCAGTAAGAAGCATGAAACAGTCACCCGTCCTCTTATGGAGATCAAATCACAAGGTTAGTACAACAATAACATAATGATAACAATGGATATTTTAATATGAGATGATATGAGATGAATGAGTTACATGTCCTATCATGAATGCAATGACAAACAACACACAAATAATGAAATGAATGCACTATGAATATACTAAGACTAACACCTTCTAATAAGTGGACCTAACATGAAGCTTCCCAACAACAATAACTGAACTAGGACATGGTCTAAGGAACTGCTAGAAGTCCCCTCTTTGTTCCAGGCGCTAACCCATGGCATGAAGGCTACCATATGTCTAATTTACGAGTGTACCATAAGAGGACTAGCAAACCTGTATAGGATGGTCTCTGGTATCCTACCCAAGTTTAAGTGGGCCTTTCACCCCACAGGTATATAGTCAATCCAACCGGAGGCTTCACAGTAGTTTCTCCGTAGATTTCCACCTCCCAGTCACTTTTCATTTGACATCAGCCTCACCAAATGAAGATCAACAACAAAAACTATCCGCGTGCCCATATACGCGGATAATCTGATTGCAAACCATTATAAGCTTCCCATCAGTCATCACAACAAGAGCAAACAACTTAACTAATTAACCAACCTTCAACAGTCAATCCGGATCAAACCTAAGGTGGGATGATGGTCACAACAACCTTGGAACACCAAGATTGACTCCCCGCAGGTAGGCTAGATGCCTTCAGGTCCAATCTTGTTTCCAGAATCCAATATCAATCAATGGCCTAAGCCCCACATCATCCACCTAGGTCATCCTTAAAGTCAAACACCACTGTGCATCGCACAGGGTCTTCGATGGAGTGGTCGGTGGAGTAACCCTACCGAATAGCCAATTTTGAACTAAAATAAGGTCTCTGTTGGTGGAGTGCTCGGTGCACCGAAGGGCCACTGAGAATTCTCAAGTGTTCGGTGGAGTTGTCAGTGTACCAGAGCACACCGAACACCCAAAATACACTGATTTCAGGTCTTTGTCGGTGGAGTGGTCGGTGGACCAACTCTACCGAACAACTACGTATTCTGGTTATTTTCTGGGTTTTGAGATTTGAACTCCTAGGTTCTGAATCAAGTCCAAACAACATATAAACACGTCCACAACATCAAAAGCATCTTCATATATTAAACACATCATTCAAAACATATTTTAACGAGGATTCAAACACATATCATTGATAAACACAACCAAAACACAAACCAGAAAAACTGAGATCCAATCTCAATGAGAACACTATACATGTTCCAGCAGCTTACACGTGAATCTTCTAAGGTTGGGAAAAGTTTTCTTGAGTGTTTCTTCCCTTCAAACCGTAGGCTGCAAGCAAGGGGATGCTCTTAACTTTGGCCGTTAGTTCAAGTCTTCTCTTTCTCTTCTTCCTTCTTTTGGATCTCTCTCTAATCTCAGATATGAATTCCAAACAAGAATGAGGGTGAGAATGGTAACCTTCTCCCCTTAAAACATCATCCTTACCAAACATTCTCCCTTCCATAATTGTGCTCTTGCACGATCAGCATGCACGCTGATCGCGTGCTAACAAGCTTGATTGAATCTTATAATTCAATCAACCCTCCAAATTTTCATATTATCAAAGAAACCCCATACACTTATATTTATATTACACAGAACCTTATAATATAAATCAATCACACTATATATGCTAAATAAATCCAGAACAATATCATTAAATCATATAAAATCAAATCATTAAATGTGGGCAATCTTGTAGGGGATTTAGGTCCTTACAACCTACCTCCCTTAAAAAAATTTCGTCCCCGAAATGGTGTACCTTAATCCGTGAACAGATGTGGATAATGCTCCCGAATCTTCGACTCTCGCTTTCAAGAGGCTTCCGTCTCATCATGATGTCCCCACTGGATCTTCATTAATGGTATAGTCTTCGTCTGCAACACTTGCTCTTTTCAGTCTAGAATTTGCATTGGCTTTTCAACATAGGTCACATCTTCTTGAAGTTGCAACTGCATCCAATCTAGCACATGAGAAGGATCCGGCTCGTATTTCCATAGGAGTGATACGTGAAATACATCATGAATGGCTGTCAGCTGCGGTGGTAAGGCTACCCGGTATGCAACATGTCCGATCTGCTTAAGCACTTCAAATGGTCTGACAAAACTTGCTAGCTTCGCTTTCTTGCCGAATCGTATTACGCCTTTCAATGGTGAAACCTTGAGAAACACCAGATCTCCAACATCAAATTCTAAGTCTCGCCTTCTCTTGTCTACGTAGCTCTTCTGCCTACTTTGTGCCATCCTCAATCTTTCCCGAATAAGCTTCACTTTCTCTGTACTCTGCTGCACAAGCTCAGGTCCAAGAATGTTGTCCTTGCCCATTTCAGCCTAACACAGTGGTGAACGACACGAGTGACCATACAAAGCTTCAAAAGGTGTCATGCCTATACTGGCATGAAAGCTGTTGTTGTAAGAAAACTCTACTAAAGGTAGATATTCTCCCCAACTTCCACCGAAATCTATCACGCATGCTCGCAACATGTCCTCCAAAACTTAGTTAACCCTCTCAGTCTGACAATCCATTTGCAGGTGATAAGATATACTGAAATCTAACCTCGTACCCATAACCTTCTGCAAAGCTTCCCAAAATCTGGACGTGAACAAGGATCCCCGATCTGAGACGATGCTGACTGGAACTCCATGTAGTCGTACAATCTCTCGTACATACAGTCTCGCGATGCTCGTACACATAGAAAATGAGCAGACTTGGTCAATCGGTCGACGATCACCCAAATCGAATCCAGGCTGCCTCGAGTCTTCGGTAGTCTGATCACGAATCCATGGTGATATGCTCCATTTTCATTCTGCAATTGGTAATGGCTGTAGAAGTCCTGTTGATCTCATGTGTTCGGCTTTCACCTGTTGATAAGTGAGACACCGTGCTACATACTGAGAAATCTCTCTCTTCATTCCTGGCCACCAGAACTTTTGACGTAGATCTTGATACATCTTCGTACTTCCCGGACTAATGAAGTTGCTCGACTTGTGTGACTAATCTAAGATCTCTCTCCTGATGCTTTGGTCATCTGGTACACAAAGTCGACCTCAGAATCTGATCATCTGGGTGTACTTCCCACTCAGGCTTACTATCATCCACTACATGAGACAGTAGATCCAAATCATTCTTCTGATGTTCTGCAATCTGTTGCTCTAATGATGGCTTGGCGACAAGACTGAACAAAAAACCACCTCGCTGCTGATCCATAGGCTGAACTCTCAAGTCTGAGATAGCTTCATGTAATCTCCACTCCTACCTCATCAACTGTGTAAGAACTCCACGCGGTTTGCAGCTCAAAGCATCTGCTACCACATTAGCCTTCCCAGGATGGTAGTTGAGCGTAGAGATATAGTCATTCATAGGTGCATGTTAAGATCCTTTTGGGTGAAAATGTATTTTAGACTCTTATGGTTTGAAAATTACTCAAACTCCTCTCCATAAAGGTAGTGCCTCACAACTTCAAAGCAAAAATCACAACGGCCAACTCTAAATCATGAGTGGGATAGTTGTGCTCATGGACCTTAAGTTGCCGTGATGCATACGCTACAACACGACCTTCCTGCATAAGTACAACTCCCAAACATTGCAGCGACGCATCTATGTAAACCTCCATCTTCTGTCCTGCAACCGGTACAACAAGAACAGGTGTTGAAGTCAATCTATTCTTCAGCTCTTCAAAGCAGATTCACACTTCTCGTCCCATACGAATTTAACTTCGTTCCGAGTCAAGTGAGTCAATGGTGCCATAAACGAGGAGAATCCTTCGATGAATCTTCTATAATATTCCGCAAGACCTAGGAAACTTTTGATCTCAGTTGCATTCATAGGTCGCTCCCACCCAAAAACTGCCTCAACTTTGGCCAGATCCATAGTGATACCACTCCAAGATAATACATGCTTAAGAAACTTAACCTCGTCCTTCCAGAAATCACTCTTCTCCAGCTTGGCATACAACTGGTGATCAAACAATGTTTGAAGGATAATTTGCAGATGCTCCTCATGCTCCTCTAAAAATCTCGAATATACAAAAATATCATCCACAAAGATGACAACGAAACGATCATGGAAAGACCTAAACACTCGGTGCATCAGGTCCATAAACGTTGATGGCGCATTCGTCTACCCGAATAGCATGACAACAAACTCATAATGCCCATATCGAGTACGAAAGGCCATCTTCTATATATCCTCGTCCCGAATCCTCAGTTGGTGATACCTCGATCTCAAATCAATATTCGAGAAGTACTGAGCTCCTCTCAACTAGTCGAACAAATCATCAATCATCGGCAATAGATACTTATTCTTCATGGTGACTTGGTACAGCTGCCTGTAGTGGATGCAGAGTCGTAGAGAACCATCCTTCTTCTTCGCAAACAGCACTGGAGCTCCTTAAGGTGAAGTACGAGGCCGAATAAACCCAAGAGCACTCAACTCGTCCAACTGTACTTTTAACTCCCGCAACTTGGTCGGCGCCATATGATAACTCGCAAGCGAGATGAGACTAGTACTAGGGATGAGTTCGACGTAGAAGTCTACCTCTCTTTTAGGGGATAAATCCAAAATCTCCTGAAACACGTGCCCAAAGTCCCTCACAACAGGAATATCCTCCAAGGATAGTTTCTGTACTCCTTCTATAGCGAACAGAAATGCGGACTGATTACGGTCCTTCTCTAATCCACGGAAAGTCAAACAATGACCCCCAGGAAGACAGAACAAAACAAACTTCTCAAAACAATTAACTCTGGCATGATAGGCTGAAAGCCAGTCCATACCGAGTATCACCTCAAACTCAGGCATGTCTAACACAACAAGATCCGCCTCCAGGTTAAGGTCCCCTATCCTCACCACACAAGCTCTACAAACTCAGTGAAGAGTCACGAGTCCCTTAACTGGGTTAGCAATGCTCAACGAATGATCCAACACACTAGGATGTAAACCCATAAAGGCCATGCAACTACTAGAAATGAAGGAATGGGATGCACCAGAATCAAACAATATGCGAACTGGAGTGTGAAATAGGTGAATAGTACCTTCCACCACAACATTCGTAGCATGGTCGTCGAGAGGAACAGCAATGTCGATCAAGTCATGAACTTTGCCTTTCGGTGTAGGTCGAGACTGTGTAGGCTGATCATCTCTCCGAGGTGCTCTAGAATGTCGTTGGAGATGTCCTTCCTTGCTACAATTGTGGCAAGTCCTCGTCTGTCTCCTCGGAAACATCCGATCCGGTAGAGGCTGTCGTGGCGCGTCTCGTACTGGTGTTGCAGTAGTCACCGTATTTCTAGGAGGAGTCCTCTCTTGCTAATAATCTGACCTTTGCCGTCAGTCCTGGCCTAATCTCGACTGTAAGGATGATATCTTCCACCGCCAGTGTTACTGCTTTTATCTGACTTGAGCTGATATCTAAGCGCAGCAGCTCTGTCCATGTTTCTCTCTACATGTTTGGCACACTCCAGAACTTCAGCATAGGTCTTCAAGCGCTGTGGGACAACTCTGGATCGGATAGCTGGGTGTAGACCATCTTCAAATTTGGCTGCTTTGTTAGCCTCATTAGTAATCATATGCGATGCATACCTGGACTGCATTGCGAAACAAACCTCGTACTGGGCCATTAAGAGAGTGCATTGCTCTAGTCGCATAAATTTGGAAGCCATCTGCCTTTTGTAGCTGCTCGACAAGTAGTTCTCCAGGAACTGCAAATGGAACTGCTCCCATGTCATCTCAGTCGTCAGGTTCCTTTCAGTCATGTCCCACCAATGGAGGGATTTGCCTTTCGGCAAGAAGGTAGCAAGAGATACACGCTGCTGATCAGGACACTCCATCATCCTGAAGATTCACTCGATGTCAAGGAGCCAATCCCCTGCCAAATGAGGCTCACCCCGTCCAGCATAGGGGGTTAACTTCTTAAACTTCTCCAACCAACCCACTGCAGAACTCTAAGTTCTCCTCTCATCTATAATAGCTTGGCACTGCATCTGGTCACGCTGGAAGGTAGCCAAGTCCCCAAGAATCTGAAAAAACACTTGCCAACTGTGGGTCCGTATCAGCCCCAACCCTAGTGGCTGAGCTCTCCCCCACGCTAGCATTCCTTCTCAGTCCTTCCATCTACACACCCAAGCAACCATTTAGGTCTCAATAAGCTATACCTCTAGTTAGCATCAACACTCATATAATCACAGCAACAAACAAGAATCAATCATCACACAAGTCCTATAGTTTTTTTATGTTTCTCCACCTAACTCTAGTTTCTATGTGATGCCTAATGTCACTAGTCTCTAACAACCTTACTCTGAGAAAATCTTATGCTCTGATAGCAATCTGTCACGCCCTAGATCCTGTGACACAATTCTCAATAAGGGATTACACGGATCTCGAGGTGAGACTCTCGGGATCTACAACTAGACCGCGGATTGCTACCTAACCACAAGCAAAAACAAAAGTAATAGATACCTTTATTAAACCATTGAACTAGAGTGGGGAAGTCTTACTACAGAAAATCAAAGAAAAGAACATAAATCAATTAAAACTA
>JAUPMG010294462.1:0-17278 GCA_031762675.1 Pachysandra terminalis | reverse complement strand
CTCGGTGACTCAGATCCCTAGGTGGGATGGCATGGATCACGAGGTGTAACCTTCGGGATCCATTACTAGACCGTGGATCGCCATTTCAATTATTTTAAATTAGTTGTTTGTGTTACTTCCGCATACTCTGAATTACGAAATAAGAATTTTGGTTACCTTATCTCTTTATACTTTTAGTTATGATATGGCAATCTGCAGTCCAGTAATGGATCCCGAAGGTTACGCCTCGTGATTCGTGCGATCCCACCAAGGGATTTGAGTCACCGAGATTAGGGGCGTGACAATGATTAACCTGTTTGGGTCAACCTTGCAGTGACAGATAGAGCACATGTGATGTGATTGTTAAGTATTTGGTTTTGCACTTGGTTTAGGAAACTTATGATGCTTCCTAGTAAATGTTCCACGTGTGTGGGCACGTGGATATTGTCTACTGGTATTATCATTGGAGTCCTAAGCTAAGCATGCATACATAATAAATTACGGTGAACTGTTGAATGAGTTTGGGAAGTAAGAGTACTAGGTTCCCATGAGAGGACCTAGGAGTGGTTGTACTGTAACTCAGGTTATATTTCTAGAAATCCAGTAAGAGATTGTACTGTACCTTGGGTTATATTCCTAGAAATCCAATCGAAGGTTGTAGTGTACCTCAGATTATATTTCTAGAAATCTAGTCAGAGGTTGTATTGTACCTCGGGTTATATTCCTAGAAATCTAGTAAGAGGTTGTACTGTACCTTGGGCATTGTTCCCAGAAATTCAGTTAGGCTGTACTGTGCCATGGTGATAATTCCTCAGAAATTCAGTTAGATTGATCCCAATAACAAATTGATATGAAACCTTAGATAGGACATACATGCATAATATCATTGCATTCCATTATTTGAGCATGTCATTAGTATCATTTGAATGTGTCATCTCATACATAATTCATGTTATTCATATTGGTGCCTAAAATTATGATTTGTGTTTCTTATTATCATAAATTATTGAATTTATTTCATTTATCCGTTTATCTGTGATACTAGTGAAGATTAGGGACAGATTGTCTCTTACTGGGCATTCCAAGCTCACGCAACTTATTATGTTGCAGGTTGAGGTGGAATGTGGACTTTGTCTTATTTACAAGTTTTCCGCATACTCTGGTATTTAATTTTTTCCGCTTCCGTACTCTGAGTAATTAATGAAAGTAATAATAAATGCTTTTATTAATTTGTGAATTCAAAATGAAAATCCGCGGTCCAGATATGGATCACGAAGGTCTCGCTTCGTGATCCGGTGCCTCCCGCATAGGGATTTGTGCTAAACGAAATGGGGCATGACAGATTGGTATCAGAGCGCAAGGTTCACTCAGAACAGAAGCCTTCAGTAACTTTTCACCTTCGGTTGTACCTGAGTTAGTGAAGTTAACTGAGTCGGGTAGAACCAGTAGAATAGAGAAATTAGTCTAAGTTATTTGAGTTGTATTTGGACTTAGAGAGTCGTGCATCAAGGCAACACTTAGGAATCGAATATTCGTAAGAGGAGATGTAAGTAAATTAAAATAAGAGATTAAGGGGATAGATATGTAAGGATGAGATTAAGTACTGATTGCTGTTGCACACCTTAAGGGTTTTTTTGAAGGATTATGAAGAATGGTAGGCCACCATTTCTAAGGAATCCTAGGATTGAACCTTAGGATTGCACTATGTTTGGAACGCATCGGGTTGGGAAGTCTGTTAAGACTTGTCCACACAAACTTATTGAATTGTTGGTCGTTAAGACGTAAATATACATGTAAAATCCTAACACTGACCAAGTACCTCTATGAGTATAAGGGAAGGTGTAGTTGCAAATGCATCTATCCCTAGAACATATAAAAAGGAAGGTGTGTTAGCATAAGTATTAAGAAAATAATAAAATACCTGCTATATTTAGTATAAGGGATTATTTCCAAATTGTGATTGATAAGTAATAAGAAGGCGAAATTACTTAATATATGGTAATGATTAATACAGAAGAAATGTAGACTGTGTCTAGTAAGGTATGGTTGGTTGAATATGAGTACACTGGAATGTTGGAAATGTAGCATACTAATGTATGATGTGTAAGCCGAATCCTAACTCGACCTGGAGTACTGACATATGTATTAAGTATGATTGGATTACATTAAATGTATATTAATGTAATGGATATATAAATTTAATCTGATAAAAAAATTTAGTTGATTGGTACCCTGGTCGGTACTGACACCGATCGTTTTAAAAACCTTACATAAGAAGGGTGTTTTCCCCCATATTACATCCCTATTAAAACCCTAACCTATTATAAACCTCTCCAAACCCTAGCAAACCCTCTCAAACCCCTCACCATCTTGATTGATCGATTCTCTCAATCTTTAGAGGAGAAAACCAAATTTTCTATTTCTCCTATACCCTCATTCCTTCCATTCCAAGCAATGGTGAGAACAAAGAGGGCAAGTGAACCAAAACCAAGAAGCAAAAGACGTCCAAGAGAAAAACGCGAGGGGATGCAAGCCCATTTCTACGCTAGCCGGAACATGAAATTGGTGAAGTAGAATCCTCAGAACATGTAACAAGGGTATCGACTCAACCCAGACCTTCCGAGATTGAACAGGTGATATCTCATAAATTCTCCAATAAGTCTTTTATTTTAGAGAGACCGGTCATCATTGACGATGTCAAGGAGTATGGAGTAGTAGACATACTAGATAGGGCGAAATGGTTGCCAATTTTGTCTAGGGGTGGGTCGGCATATCCTGCCATCACCCAGATTATGTACTCATCTGTTTCCTCATATAGTGTGAGGAAATTATCTGTCAAATTTGAAATTGATGGAGCTACTTACCGTTTGGATGCGTCCTTGGTGGCGAAAATCATGGGATTAACATTGAACCCCTCTATGAAGCATTTACTAGAATTGGAGAAATTTGAACGGGATAACTCAACCCTTAGACTCTGTGGAAGTGTAATACGGTGGAGGAATGATAACGCGCTTCCCGCCATAGCCATGCTTCCTCCCTACCAAATTCTCCACAATATATTTCTCTGCGATGTTTAACCTTGGACTGGGAACCTCACTGATCTAGCATCATATATGGTTCAGATCTTGAAGCAGTTGGCAGTAGAACACCAGCCCTGCTTACCTCTGTACCATATAGTACCAAAGGAAGAAGAGTCAACTACCATTTGCCTGCCTGATGACCACCTTAGCTCAAAAGTGGGGATTACCTATGCCCGATCCTGAAGGTAAGGACACTATACGTCCCTATGGCAGTCTCAACATATCATCTATGGGACTTAGACCACCTAATACTGACCCATCCAAGAGGGCGAGGGGAGAGGAGACTCACCTACCCGAAGATGCACCCCCTACACAGCCGCCACTACAGCAAGAGGCTTCATCAACAGTGCCTATCTCCAGATTTTCTACAGCCTAGCATGCTAGCGGGGATAGATCTATCGAGACCAGATTGATTGTTCTTGAGAGGACTACTACCGATTTGCGGACTGCGTTCCGCGAGCATCAGTCAGTGTTAGAGCGAGCTGTGGATAGACTCAAGCAATATGTACAAGAGATTGCTTCAGCCTGTCGGAGGCCAAAGGAGCAGAGTGGAGGAGGAGGCAGAGCATGGAGAATGTGGGCTCATAGTCTATAGAGAAGAGGGATGGATTCCCTGTTATGTTTATGTTCATAGTTATGTTTTTCTTTAATTTTACTTTGAGGTTATGGGATTATCTAACTGAAAAATTATGACTTTGAATGATGGTACTAGTACTCTGTTATGTGTTTAAAAACTTATGTTGGATTTTGAATGAACACTTTCATTCCAGTGTATGAAAGATGATCACCTGTGTATTTGTGAATTTTTCCATGGGCTGTTCACGACATAGTTGTAAGTTTCTACTGATGCGAAATCAAGAATATATGTCCAGTTATGGTTAGATCAGTGCCATGGTTAATCTGACTATTTAGATGTAAACTGTGAGTGTGAAGACTCAATGATGGTATGAGAAGAAAAGAAAGAGATTAGACTAGGAGGAACAAACCCTAGCCGTACAAGACTAAGGAGAAGGGAGATGGAGAAGAAGAGGAAATGGAGAAGGTGATCAGATGAGGTTAATGGGAAATATTGGACCGGATCTTAGCATCTAAGCTACTGTAAGTTACATTTCTGTATGGTTCTCACTATATCATAGAAAGTTTTGCATTTACCTTCAGAAGATGATTTAGATTCGATGATTCTCGCTTATTTGTATTGAAAATGTGTTCACCATGATATATTGGTTGATCGGTAGTGATAGAGGATGATTTTTGTGTATGGGTATGCATTATACTGAAATCCGTGTTCAAAACATCAAAAATTAAAATCCCATAAAATACCTTCATGAACCATCGGTATGTTCGTCAGTACACCAACAGGACTACCGATGGATTGTGAAACATTGATTTGAGCTAGTCAGTAGGCGTCAGTACACCGACCACCCTATCGACAGTGAGAGGATTTATGGAATCGAATTGGTTAGTAGGCGTCTGTACACCGACCATCCTACCGATGGATTATACCTTTGGAAAATCTTAGTTGATCGGTAGGCGACGGTACACTGACCATCCTACCGATGGATTTGATTTGGACATAATAAACTGTTTTGAATGAAATTTCTATTGTGATTGAATGCACTTGGATTTATTGATTTCTAAGGACTGTTTACTACAAAGTCAGAGTGATATAGACCCTAACCAAATGATACAGATCTAGAAGGCCAATATTGTGTTGTACATGAACTTATGAAGGGAAATACCTATGATGGCATTCAACGGATTGTTCGTGTGTATGGGCGCACAGATGGCTTCTGGGGAGCGTTATCACTGGTAACCCTACTTGTTATGTGAAAGGACACTAGTGATGGTAGCCGGCTGATTGTTTGTGTGTATGGGCACACAAACAGTTTCCTACAAACATTATCACCGGGATCCTACTACTTATTTATAAGTGTGGGAGATTGTGTGGTCTCGTGTCCACTTGTATGTCTTCGTGGCAGGCCCATAGTGAGGCTGGCAAATTGTCCTGGCATGCAATGTAACTCATGTTTATATACTGACGGTAGTTGATTTACTTACCCGGTCCACTAGATTGTGATGGACGGATTAGGTAAATGATTAGCCTGTCTGGGTCAACCATGCAGTGACAGATAGAGCACATGTGATGTGATTGTTGAGTATTTAGTTTTGAACTTGGTTTTGGAAACTTATGATGCTTCCTAGTAAATTTTCCACGTGTTTGGACGCGTGGATATTGTCTACAGGTATTATCATTGGAGTCCTAAGTTAAGCATGCGTACATAATAAATTACGGTGAACTGTTGAACGAGTTCTGGAAGTAAGAGTACGAGGGTCCTGTGAGAGGACCTAGGAGAGGTTGTACTGTACCTCGAGTTATATTCCTAGAAATCTAGTCAAAGGTTGTACTGTACCTCGGGTTATATTTTTAGAAATTTAGTTAGAGGTTGTACTGTACCTCAGATTATAATACTAGAAATCCAGTAAGAGGTTGTACTGTACCTCGAGTGATATTCGTAGAAATCCAGTCAGAGGTTGTACTGTACCTTGGGCATTGTTCCCAGAAATTCAGTCAGGCTATACTGTGCCATGGTGGTAATTCCTCAGAAATTCAGACAGATTGATCCCAATGAACAACTTGATATGAAACCTTAGATAGGACATACAAGCATAATATCATTGCATTCCATTATTTGAGCATCTCATTAGTATCATTTGAACGTGTCATCTCATACATAATTCACGTTATTCGTATTGGTGCCTAAAATTATGATTTGTGTTTCTTATTATCATAAATTCTTGAATTTATTTCATTTATCTGTTTACCTATGATACTAGTGAAGATTGGGGACAGATTGTCTGTTATTGGGTATTCCAATCTCACAACTTATTATGTTATAGGTTGAGGTGGAATGAGGACTTTGGCTTATTTACAAGTTTTCCGCATACTCTAGTATTTATTTATTTTTTCGCTTCCGTACTCTGAGTAATTAATGAAAGTAATAATAAATGCTTTTATTCATTTGTGAATATGATATGACAATCTGCGGTCCAGAAATGGATCCCAAAGATCTCGCCACGTGATCTATGCCTCCCGTATAGGGATTCATGCTACGGGATCTGGGGCATGATAATTGCGGTTAATTTAAAATTTTTAGAAATTAGCAAATGGTTTGACTTTAACTCATTATGATTGGTGGGTTGTACTGTATGAATCTAAGTACAACACACACTATCATGTGTGGCTGGGATTTCGTAGGAGAAATTAGACTAAATTAATGTTTAGGATTAAAAGAAAGAGAGTTTAAATCTAAATAGGATTAAGATAAAACTAAATCAAAAGACGAATTAATCTAGAACTAGGACACTTTTAATTGAAGGGTTAGAATTAAGCTAATCCAATCTAAGGGCTAGAAACTAATACTAAATCATAGACTAAGAACAAATCCTAGACTAAGTTAGACACTATAGAGCTTCTATATAAACACTAGAGGTTGGACGTTGAATCTCAGTATTGAAAGAGAGGGGATAAGGATTTCTGGAGCAGCAAAGAGAAGAATTGTAAAAGAAGAGGAAGAAGAAGAAGAAGGTCTTCATCTCAACACCACTTCAACTTCAAGGTAAGTATTCCGGTTAAATTGTATTTTCGATATGAATTGAGTGTCTATCTCATATTCATTAAGTATGAAATAGCATGATCTTATAAATTACATATTTTATGAAGAATATGATAGAAAATAGTAACTTTTTGATTTTAACACCATGGAATTCACAAAGTAAATTAAGTAGGTATTTTTGTGAAGTATTGGGTTTTATTCGGAATTGTATTTTAACATTGGTGTTTTAATCAATTTGTTTCTGAATTATATGTGTACAAGACAAAAATCTTCAATTTGTTTGGGTTTTTGAGCCATCGGCTGACTGTTAGCTAGCCGACGGGGTTAACTAATAGGTTTTTGGGCTGGTCGGTCGATCATCGGTCAGCCGACCAAGGTTTTTTGGTTTTTGGTTGGTTTCTTGGTTTCTAGCCAAGCAATCGAACGAAGTTTAGTCGACCGAAGGTCAACCGATGCCCACAGTATTTTAGGTTTGGCCCTTGGCCAAGCAGCTGAAACTGATCGGTTAGCCGACGGCTGTTGGCTAAGTGTAGGCTAGCCAAAATTTTGCAACTTGTTCTGATTGACATGAAATTTGGTATACATGCTATATTTGACCTAATTAGTTCAATTATGAAGTTAGTTTTGCTAAATTATGAATGTTTTAATTATGTACTTTTAAATGGAGAAATTGCTACATCCGACCAACGGGTGAAATTTTGACTGAATTTACTTTTGACTCTAAACTCATTATGAACATGTTTTATATCATATTTTATGTCTTCACATGTACACAAATTGATTATTTAGCTAATGTGCACAATTCACTTGCATCACATTGCCTTTTTGCGTAATGACATGGTATCGGTTCTAATGCTTGACTTGACCATCATATCTTCATATTTCTTGGGTTTTATGGTTATAATGAGTTATGTTATGTTCTGAGAATCCTGATGTGGTGTGGAAGTCTCAGAAGGACTAATTTATATGTGTTGAGGGATTTGCTACCCCAACAAACCAATCTTTTCATCTTGTTTTATGTATTGTACAAAACGGATGCTGAGTGATAATCTGTTAGTTTCTCGGGTAATGTATGGCTCACTGAGGAGAGTTCATAATTTGGATGCCTTGGATTCATTCCCGTGATAAAAAATAAGGTGAGGGGATTGTGCCCTTTAGGTTGTAGTCCCTTAGGACTATGATACGCACATAGAATATGTTATCTTTGACAGTGGCTGTGTATGCAGGGGATGGTTCGAGAAGTCATCTTGGTCAAAGTAAGATGGATCTAGTGTGAGACGTACACTACTCGAATGCCAAACAACATGCATATTGCATTCATATGATTGTATTTAGATCACACTTGGTGATTATTTCTGTTTAGGTGCACAATATGCAATGCATACATTAATAATTGAACAATCCTTCCTATTGCATTATTTCACACTTTATATCATCATATACATGTTTCTAATTTCTATGGATACCATTGGAGAGTGGCATTGACCCTACTTCAATATAAAATATTGTTTATATCTGTTTATTTACTAAGTTAAGTGTAGCTTACGTTTTCGAGCAACTATATTTCAGGAACTATAGATGGAGAAACTGTGGATTATAGTGATCAAGGTGATGGACCAACTTATGATGAGGCTCCTGGTTTTAACGAGAGCATGGGTTAGAAGTTATCTAGAATTTCGTAGTAGGACTTATTGGTTGTTAAGCATTAGTTTGCTTTTAGCATTAGTCTGGCTAAATGTTTAGTAGATAGTAGGGATTTGATTTAAGCAGGAGATTGAGATTAGTTAGTTTATTTTCACTGTAAGTTTTGATTGGTTAGAATGTAATGGTCATATTTTAATTGATTTTGATTTTTATTATAGTCATATTTTCCAAAATATTTACTTGTATTCTGTAAATTGGTAATGCTTTCACTCCCATTAGAATGGGGTGATTATCATATTTTGAATCTTTTAGGTACTCCTATGAGATCTCTAAGGTTTGGGATGTGACATTTCTAAAGGCCCAAAAGATTAAAATGGACTTTAAAAATTTTAGAAATTCGTTGTAAATTAATAAGTTCTAGAATACATGAGTTAAAGTTGAATAAGGAGTCTCTAATAGCTTAAAATAGAAGTATCCTAGTTGTAGTAGGACTATAGGTTGTTTCTAACAACTAATATTATAAATATAAGCCTTTTAGGTCAATCTAAACCAAGAAAAAGATAACAAAAATGTGGAGAACCTTTGGGGTAAAAAATCTAGCATCTCTAAACCCTAGAAGCCTAGAAGATCAAGTGAAGAACCAACAATACAATTCTACAAATCATGTGAGTTTCTCTTTCAACTTCTTGTGTATTTAAGCCTAAGCATGTGTTACAACATGAAGGAATTCTTGTGTGTGATTGGTAAACCCTTCCTTATGTTCTTATATGTAAACCAAGAAATAAAGATTCAATAAAGATATAGAAACTGTCACATCCTAAACCTTGAAATCTCATAGGAGTCCCCAAATTTAAGATATAACTCTCACCGCATATCCCTATGGGAGTGGATAAGCAATACATCACCAAACCATTGAATAATGTAAGATAACTATAAAATAAAGTTCTAGGAAATAATGTTATTTAAAATATATTCAAATCAAAACAATCTTAAAACAGAAAACCACAGAATTAAAATATAACCTAAGTCTCATACGACAATCGAAACCCTATTAAACTACTTAAATATAGTCCTAATGATAATAACTCCTTAAAACATAAATCCAACTAATCCTATTAAAATTCTATTGAAACATCAAGTAACAATCTAATAAAAACTAAGGTTTTCATCATCTTCTTGTCCTTCCTCTTGATCACTATGGTCCAGTTGTGCATCATCTATAGGTCCTGAAATATGTTATGTTCGAAAGCGTAAGCTACACTTAGATTAGTATATAAATGAAAATAAACAATGTTTTGGATTGAAGTAGGGATAATGTCACTCTCCAATGGTATTCCCATAGAAAAAAATAAAATAGTTAGTATATGCAAATTATAATAATAAGCAATATGATATAATGAGATGTGTAATGTAAAGTGCTGGTTCAATTATTAATTTATGAATGCATGCTCATGCAACAATAAATATATATCACCACATGTGATTCATGCACAATAATATGATATGCAAGTATACATGCTGTTTGGCATTCGATTAGTGTACGTTCCACAACCGATCTTAATCATACTACCCAAGATGCTTCACCCAGAACTTATCCCAAATACATGGCTAAAATAGTAGATTATTCTATGAGTGCATCATAGTTTCTAGGGGAAGGGGTTGCAACTTAGAGAGCTCAATCCCCTCACTTATTTCCGATCATAGGGACAACTCCCAAGGCATCATCTACAACTTTCTTTGTGAATCATACATTAGGTGATCTACTAACAGAATTTCACTCATATGATTCAGATATTGGGCTTCACTAATATTAACTGTCCCTCACCTATCATCTTCTCACAAGTCTCTTGGGATACCCTTACAAGGCCTATCCCTCACCTTGGGAGTAAACAAAAATACTGGTCTATTAGAACATAATCTCCCTCAACACATGCAAATTAGTCCATCTAGGACTTCCTCACCATCTTATAATTTCTACATTATAATCACTCTCATTATTACCATAAACTCCAACACTATGGAATTATGGAGGTCAAGTCAAGCATTAGACCCGATACAAGGTCATTATGCACAATAGGCAATGCGGTGCAAGTTAATTGTGCACAATAGCTAACAACCAATTGGTGTACATATGCAGACTTAAAATATGCTATAAAATATGTCCATCATGAGTTTAGAGTCAAAATCATGTCCGATTAAAATATCACCCGGTGGTCGGATATAGCTAATTTTTCACATAAAGGCACAAATGCAAAATATTCATAATTTATCAATTCTATAATAAACTATGTTCTAATTAGGTCAAATATAACATGCGTGTGAAATTTCAAGTCAATCGGATTAAGTTCATAAATTTTAGTTGACTTACACTCAACTTACAGTCGTCGACTGATTTGGTCGGCTGATCGACCATTTTTGGTTGCTTGTCCAAGGGCCAAAACCAAAACCCTATGCGCATTGGATGACCTGTTGGTCGAATGATCCTAGGTCGGCTGCTTGGTCAGAGACCAAGAAGCCACCCAGAAACCAAATTCAGTGGTCAGTTGACCTGTTGGCTAACCGATGGGTCGACCGACCAACTCAGAACTCATCGGTTGATTTGTCGGTTGATCGACAGGTATACCGATGGCTCGAAATCCCAGAAAAGTGAAGTTTTATTATTTAATTCATAATTTAACAATATTTAATTAAAATTCACATGTTAGCATACAATTTTAAACAAAACCTAGTACTCACTTCACAAAAGCACCTACTTAATTTATCTAATGAATTGCATGATATGAAAACCATAAAACCATATGTTTTATGAAGAAAGAATTAGAGATACAACTTTTAAAATCGTGCTATGTCATAATAAATTAATATGACATAGTCACCTAGTTCAAATAAAAAATAAAGCTTAATCTGAATACTTACCATGGATCTTTAGTTGCTGTTGAGATGAACACCTTCGTCTTCTTCTTCTTCTTCTTCTTCTTTTTCTTCTTCAATCTTCTACAATTCCTCTCGTTGCTTGCTCTAGAAATCCTTATCTCCTCTCTCTTCCCTCTTTAGAATTGTGATTCATACGTCCTACCCTTGGTTTATATAGATTTCCTATAGTTTCCCACTTAGTCTAGGTTATTATCTAAGTTGTATTATAAGTTAAATCTCTACCCTTAGATTAAGTTGATTAGTTCTTACGAAATCCTAACCATTGATTTTGAGTATCCTAAGTATAATTGGATTATAAGTTAACCTTATCTAATCTTAATCCTTATTAGTTTAGGATTGATTTTAATTCCTTAATTAATCCTAGCCATTAAAATATATTAGTTTAAATATAGCCTTTAGATCTAGATTCGTAGTTGTAGTTAAACTAGTCTTTAATTATCTATTAAAATGGATTCCTAATTAAGTTATAACTATTATTATCCTATTGAATATAATCCATTGATTTAGATTAAAAGTTCCTACAAGATCCTAGCCACACATTGTAACTTAAAGAGTTATGATTGTTTGTGAAGCACTTAGTGTCCTACCGTGCAACCCACCAATCACAAACAGTCAAAGTCAAACTTGTAGCTAACTTACTAAAATTTTAAATTAAACCCTCTATTTTAATTAATTACAATCTACCCTCCTTAAGATAATTCCGTCCTCGAAATTCACTTACCTCGTCGAGAAAAGTTGTAAACACTTACCTTAAAATTATCACTTCATCATTAGTCTCTCCCGTGTAAACTTGTACCAACATTACCACTTCTTCTTCCTTCCATTCCAAAATTAGGATGATTAGCATATCTATATAAGAAGAAAGAGATCTGATCACACTTAAGTTAGTGATCAATGTTAGTAGTAACAATCAGCACACATAAAACTTATGAAAATCAACAACATAAAACTTTTGGAATATTAACACATCAAATCTTTTTGGAATTGATTAAAAACATAAAACCTTAGGCTCTTGTCACATCCCAAACCTGTAAATCTCATAGGAGTCCCCAACTTTAAGATATAACTCTCACCCATATTACTATGGGAGTGGATAAGCAATACATCACCAAACCATTGAATAATGTAAGATAATTATTAGATAAAGTTCTAGAAAAATAATTATATTTAGAATAATATTCAAATAAAAAAATCTTCAAACAGAAAACAGCGGAATTAAAATATAACTTAAGTCTCATGCTTCAATCAAAACCCTACTAAACTACTCAAATCTGGTCCTAATGATAATAACTCGTTAAGAACATAAATCCAACTAATCATATTAAAAATTCTATTAAAATCATCAAATAATAATCTAATAAAACTAAGGTCTTCATTATCTTTTTTCCCTCCCTCTTGATCATCATGGTCTTGCTGTCCATCATCTATAGGTCCTGAAATATGTTATGCTCGAAAGTGTAAGCTCCACTTAGCTTAGTAAATAAACGAATATAGACATTATTTTGGATTGAAGTAGGAATAATGCTACTCTCTAATGGTATTCCCATAGATAAAAAAAGAATAGTTAGTATATGAAAATAATAATATAAGGAATATGATATAATGAGATGTGCGATGCAATGTGCTGGTTCAGTTATTAATGAATGAACGCATGCTCATGCAACAATAAATATATATCTCCACATGTGATTCATGAACAATAATATGATATGCAAGTATGCATGCCATTTGGCATTCGATTAGTGTATGTTCCACAGCCGGTCTTAATCATACTACCCAAGATTGTTCACCCAGAACTCATCCCCAATACTTGGCTGAAATAGTAGATTATTCTATGTGCGCATAATAGTTTCTATGGGCTGCGACTTAGGGAGCTCAATCCCCTCACTTATTTTCGATCATAGGGACAACTCCTAAGGCATCACCTAGAACTTCCTTTGTGAACCATACATTAGCTGATCTACTAACAGAATTTCACTCATATGATTTAGATATTGGGCTTTATAATGTGAACTATCCCTCACCTATCGTCTTACCACAAGTCTCTCTAGGATACCCATACAAGGTATATCCCTCACCTTGGGAGTAAACAAAAATATTGGTCTATTGGGATGCACACTCCCTTAACACGTGCAAATTAGTCCATTCAGGACTTCCTCACAATCTTATAATTTTCAGATTATAATCACTCTCATTATTCTCATAAACTCTAGCAATATGGAATTATGGAAGTCAAGTGAAGCATTTGACCAGGTACAAGGTCATTATGCACATTAGGCAATGCGATGCAAGTTAGTTGTGCACAGTTGCTAAACAATCAATTTGCGTACATGTGCAGATGTAAAATGTGATATACAACATGTTCATAATGAGTATAGAGTCAAAATCATGTCCGATCAAAATATCACTCATTGGTTGGATATAACAAATCTTCCACATAAAGGCACATATGCAGAATATTCATAATTTATCAATTCTAACATAAAATATGTTCTAATTAGGTCAAATATAGCATGAATGTAAAATTTCAAGTCAATCTGATTAAGTTCATAAATTTCGGTCGACCTACATTCAACCTACAGTCGTTAGAAGATCTGATCGACCGATCACTAGTCGGCTACTTGGCCAGAGATCAAGAATCAACCCAGAAACCAAATTCAGTGGTCGCTTGACTTGTCGATTGATCGATGGGTCGGCCAACCAACCCAGAGCTCATCGGTTGAATGATGGGTCTACCGATGGCTCGAAAACCCAGAAAAGTGAAGTTTTATTATTTAATTTTCATAATTAAAATTTTTTTAATTAAAATTCACATGTTAGCATACAAATTTGAACAAAACCCAATATTCGCTTCACAAAAACACCTACTTAATTTATCTAATGAATTGCATGATATAAAAACTAGAAAACCATGTTTTTATGAAGAAAGAATCAAAGATATAGTTTTTAAAACTGTGCTGTGTCATACTCAATGAATATGACATAGTCACTTAGTTCAAATAAAAAATAAAGCTTAATTCGAATACTTACCTTGGATCTTTAGTTGGTGTTGAGATGAACACCTTCTTCTTTTTCTTCTTCTTCTTCTTCTTCAATCTTCTGCAATTCCTCTCCTTCCTTGCTCTAGAAAGCCTTATCTCCTCTCTCTTCCCTCTTTAGAATTATGATTCATACGTCCTACCCCTTGGTTTATATAGATTTCCTATAGTTTCGCACTTAGTCTAGGAGTTATTATCTAAGTGGGATTATAAGCTAAATCTCTACTCTTAGATTAAGTTGATTAGTTCCTACGAAGTCCTAACCATGGATTTTAAGTATCCTAAGTATAGTTGGATTATAACTTAACCTTATCTAATCTTAATCCTTATTAGTTTAGGATTGGTTTTAATTCGTTAATTAATCTTAGTCCTTAAATTAGAATAGTTTAATTATAACCTTTAGATCTAGATTCCTAGTTATAGTTAAACTAGCCTTTAATTATCTATTAAAATGGATTCCTATTTAACTTATAACTATTATTAATCCTATTGAATCTAAGCTATTAATTTAAATTAAAAGTTCTTACAAGATCCTAGCCACACATTATAACTTAAAGAGTTATGATTGTGTGTGAAGCACTTAGTTTCTTATCGTGCAATCCACCAATCACAAACAGTCAGAGTCAAACTTGTAACTATCTTACTAAAATTGTAAATTAAACCCTATTATTTTAGTTCGGATTATTACAAAAACCACCATAATATGTCAAGAAATCTATAGAAGAACAAAAACTGGGATTTTGATAAAGAATGAAGAATTGATTTAAACATTAAATGAAAGCATTATTAGATCCATTAATTCTATGTTTTAATACCTCTTATACTTGTTAGGAACTTTGTGTTTCAAATTTGAAGTAATTTCGATACGTATATCAAATGTTATGGCCGAAATACTCAACATGTGTCAAAGCTAAAAACCCAGAAAATATCACTTTAGTCGACCCTTTGGCTGATCGAAGACCCAGTTGAAATTCATGTTTAGAAGCCCTGCCCTCAGGTTGGTTGACCGAAGCACTTTGGCTAGCTGACCACCCAATCGAAAATTCTTGAAATAGTGTTTTTAGACCAGATTCAACCTAATTAAACCATACCCAACCTATACATAGAATATTTTAAAGTTTGGCACACTTTCCTAAGTCTCAGCTAATCGAACACTCAACTTGTAAGAACCTGAAAAACTAGAACTAGAAAATAAATTTAAATAGGATGGTAAATTGGTAAGTTAATAAATCCATAATTAAAACTAACCTAAAGATGGTAAATAATATAATTATAATTAGATTTATAACTTAAATTAAATAAGTTAAGGATTAGTAACAAGAATGAGGGCTAAATTTAAATGAATTGGGCTTAATCTAGGCAAACAAAGCTTAATAACTTAAGTTGGGCTTAACTAGACTAGATATGGGCTTAGTAACTAATCTAATGGGCTTAAGTAAGTTCCGTAAGGCCCAAGATAATTAAATACATAATTGATTAATAGTAATTTTCGTAGCTAATTAATAGGGAAATTTTATATACATGTTATAATTAAACTAGGAGTCTAGATAACTGCTAAACACCAGTTAACAGTCCTAATATAACTAGAACTCTTAAATGATTATAAAACAAGTGAAATAAGTAAACTAAGGGATTAGAAACAAAGAAATTTCATGGGAAACCCTAGGTGTGACTAGAAGAGGATCAAGAACCCAGAAATTGAAGAACACACACATCAAAGAATGAATCTACAACAAACTAATGTGAGTTTTCCTTCATTATCGTGTGTATTTACTTCTAGCCTAATGTTATAAACATGAAGGAATTCTTATGATTTATTTCTAAACCCTTCATCATGTTCTTATAAGTAAAACTCAAACAAAGACCAAATTAAGATAGAGTAATCATCACCATCCGTTAAGAAATCCAAAAGAAGAACTAAACTTGGAAAATTACCAAGATTAGAATGTATCGATTAAATAACCATATGTAATATTTTATTTTATTTATTTTTTATTTTTATAAGATTTAATCATTCATTAGGAATACATCAAAACAAATTTGAGGTTATTCCGATAAGTATATAGAAAGTAATGATCAGAATACTGAACCTATGTCAAAACTGAATACCCAACCAAAATAGGCTGACCGATGGACCCAGCCGACCAAAAATCACATATGAATATTTTTGGATTTGGCCTAATCAGACCTCCCCTAGACCCCTGTAAAAAAATTTTTTAGTTTAGATACACTTTACCAATTTTGGCTAGACGATGCCTAACCGATGACCAGCCGAAATCCCCTTTGCTACCCAATTTGAAATCTGAGACTTTGAGCACCTGTATAATGTTAATTTTAGTTGATATATCATGTTTCCAGGTACTGAGAATGCCTATATCAAAATTTGACCTCCTATACCAAAGATTTGACCTATTAAACTTTCCCATAGATGTATGAAAATTTAAGATACGTAAGGAAATAACCACACAATACTTCTACTAGTTTGGTTTGCATATTATATGCATGCTCAGATGTTTTGTATGATTTATAAGATTGTTAATATCATGTTGTGATCATATATGTATTTTTGACAACATTAAGTGATTAATTTGCATAAAAGACCATTAAATGTGTGAATATCTCATCTCTAATTCAAATAAGACTTATCATACTTATTATATTATTTATGACACTCTCATCATGCCTACATGTGCATTAAATTATATATGATAAACTATGTGCTTTATATTAGCCTAGGATCATGAGAATGTGGTCATGTTTATGATGTTTTGAATATATGACTGTGAAATCATTGTGAGTGAACAACATTATTAAAGGATCTGAATTTATGACTTGCATGTTGACTACCCAGCTGTGATAGCTTCTGTAACAACACAAAAAATTGAAATAGAAAATTCTTTTTATATACAAGGGTATAATAGTAATTTAATAAGATAAGCTATATCATTTAATACTTATGTAATAAACTATGTACTTACCCTAATCTATA
>JAUPMG010294443.1:0-17279 GCA_031762675.1 Pachysandra terminalis | reverse complement strand
CACATTATAACTTAAAGAGTTATGATTGTGTGTGAAGCATTCTAGTTTCCTATTGTGCAACCCACCAATCACAAACAATCTAAGTCAAACAAGTAACCACTTACTAAAATTTTTAATTACCCCTATATTTTAATTAATTATGAATTAAGCCCTATAAAAGTTCAGGTTATTACATGTTATTTGCTGGGCTGACTAGAACTATTCTCAGTTGGCATGAGGAGGTCATTTGGTGTGCCAATCATGTCAAGGGTTCTGATCTCAAGGGTAGAATTCTATGCCTTTGCTTTAATGCAGGGATCTATTTCATATGGCTAGAGAGAAATAACAGAATCTTCAAAAATTAGATCAGAGATAAAGAAGCTATTCTGGGGGAAATAAAAGATACTGTCAGAAGAGTTATTGCTGCCAAAGTGCTGTTAGTGCAAGACAACAGCTTAAATAGAGGGATTTGTTCAACTTGGGGAGTTCAACCTACTTTCTTATGACAGATGCAAGCCACTTATTGTATACACTTATGCATGTAATATTGGCCCGTATCTTTTGGGGTGTATGTTTGGGTGGTCATCACCCATGATGCTTTGTACTCTCCTCTTTTTCTTCATTTAATAAAACTTACTTTCCAAAAAAGAAACATCAAGGTATGTATTCGGATTAAACTTGTTTTATGATTTAAGTAGAGTTTCAAGTCTGCTTTTTTCTATTGCATGAAGTAAGTTTTCAAAAACCATATTTGTTTTCAAAGTTTTCAAAGCAATTCCACACCTTATTATTTACTTATGTTTTCCTAAATCTTGTTATTGGGTTTTGGTCAAAATTTAATATTAAGGAAGGTTACTTAAGGAAGCAAATTGATTTGAATTATATTTAGATCAGAATTCTGGAAAAGCTACCCAGAAACTGCTATCCGGCGAGTACTCGGTGAGCCGAGCATGAGCTGAATCAGCCCAGAAGGGCACTCGGGGAGCACTCGATGAGCCGAGCATGCGCCGAGCCTCCTCTGTTAATTTTTAAACCCCTAGTTTTCACGCCATGCCCAACTCCATGCACCGTGGACGCGCCGAGTGTAACAGACATGATTTTGAGCCCTTGGTTTTGGCGCCGAGCAAATTCTCGATGAGCCGAGAACGTGCCGAACCAAACCCTAAGAACAAAACCCTAAAAATCAGAATTTTATAAAATAAGCCCCAGCGACTACTCGACGCGCCGAGCACCCGCCGAAAGCACACCGACGACCCCTAGGCGCTCCGAAAAGTGCCAACTTGATTTGTTTTGATTATATTTTTGTGAGAATGTGTATTTTGATCTCATTAGGCCAATTATGATGTTATTTATTCTTGCATATACATGTTTGCAATTACTTATACCCTGTTTGGATTGTTTTTCATACGATTGGAACATGCTACTTTTATATGCTTGTTTTTACATGCTTTTAACATGTCGAACATACTAGGTAGACTTATTACACACTGTACACATCAATATCATGCTTAGTTATTGTGCACCTTATCACTTTCACCTCATATTCCTTAAGGCCATGGATTTGGTTTATAGGTTTACTCCCTTTGCATGTAAGTCCATACTGCTGGATGTTCAAGGATATTACGAGATTACTGTGATCTGGAAATCACAGTAGGTGAGGAGACTTGCCTATGCATCATTATATATTTCTAGAGTTGAGGGATTGATCATCCCAATAGACCTTTTAAAATAATAACTTCAATGGCGAGGGAAGGTTCAAAATATCCAACTCATAAGAATTTAATGGTGAGGGAAGGTTCATATTTATGATGCCCAATATCCGAATCACAAGAGTGTAATTCAGTTAGTAGATCGGCTAATTTTTAATTCACAAAGGAAAGTTCACACTGTGAGGCCTTGGGCTAAGTCCCTATGATAAAAAAAAAACTGAGGCGCTTGTCACCTTTAGGTCGAAGCTCCTAGAAACTATGATGCGCACATAGAATAATCTACGACTTCAGCCATGTATTGAGGGATGAAGGTTCACACTGTGAGGCATCCTTGGATAGTACGATTAAGATCGGGTGTGAATCATATACTAAATGAAAACTATACAACCAACACCATACATATTGCATATTAGAATGTTTTCAGTAACATGTGGTGATATTACTTGTTAGGTGCACATCATACATTAATATTTGAATCAACCATTACATTGCCTATTTTATCATGCTAATTACTCACATTGCATCAGATTACATGTCTTATTCATAGTTATATGTTCAACATGTTATATTTGCAAATTGACTTATATCTCTTGAATTACTCATTATTGTTACAGATTACCATTTAAGAGTGGCCTTGTCCCTACTTTAAATTATAAACCATGTTCGATTATTTACTTACTGAGCTAAGTGTAGCTGACGCTTTCGAGCACAATATCTTTCAGGACCTATAGTTGATGGACACATGGACTATGAGGACCAAGGTGGAGAACAAGAATGTTTGTAACATTTTAACAATAATTAGTGTTTCATTCGATGATCTTATTAGATCTTGTAGTAGGGATTTCAATCAATGTAATTTCAATACTTAGTCAAATAGATTAGTTAATAGGGATTTGATTTAAAGCACGAGACTAGTATTTTACTTTCCGTTGTTTTCTGTTTGAAGGATCTTATGTGATGGAATTTATTTTTATAACATTATATTTTTTGTACTTAATCTTATATAATATCCTTATTATTTAAATGATATTTGGCTACATATCGTTGATCCACTCCCACCTGGATATGTGGTGAGAGTTGAAAACTAGATTTGGGGATTTCAATGAAATCTCTAGATTTGGTTCGTTAGATCACTTCAACCCATTAGTCCTAGCCCGTTAGTTCTAGCCCTTTAAACTATTAATCAATTACTAAAGTAGCCCAATAATCTAACTAATGCTCCATATAACCAAGATAATGTCCAGCACAAATCAAACTTACCTTATTACACTGCACTCCCTCAAGCTATTCTCTAATTACAAATCAATTCTCAACTCAAACAATTATATTACTAATTATTCCCCAATGTTCTATTTAACTTAGGAAACTACATTATTAATAAAAATAATGACCCATTCATTTTCTAACTTTACTAATTACTCAACCATTAATTGTGATTTTATATTTTCAGATTCGGGTCACTACACTACCCTTACATACTGCATCTTTTAATCTTTAATAAGCATTGCATCATACTCATTACATGTATTATGTTTGTGTTTGATTGGTAAGCAGACGCATGATTGTAATGTTCATTTGCATGATTTGCACTAAGTCATGTGTGACTGTGGTATGAACTTAAGTATTCTCTGTGAACTGGTGATTGAATATGATTATTGATAATTATTACTTAAAGTAACCTAATTAGTAATTGTTATCTATGATATAAGGTAGGTTATACTTATAGCTAATTCTGTGGCATGAATGGTGTATTAATGGTCTTGGGAATTGGCTGCCTTAGAAATAATGAACCATGTAATGATGGGATCATGAATGATGGGTGTGATTGTGAATGAGGTAAGTATTGCTATAAATGAAAGTTATGTGATTCACGAGAAGGTCATGATAGGACTGGTATTGTGTTGAATTCATATAGTGTGGAATTTTCCTATTGAACTCCCAAGCTCATACCTATGTTGAACCAGGTGACATTCCTGAATGAAGTGGATAGCGATGGGTTATCCGTAGCAAGAAGAGAATAAAGCTATGGAACAATAGGAGGATGGGATTGCCGTCCAAAAATTTTAGATTATTAGGTTTGGTTTGACCTATGAGGGCAAGAACAATATTGATTTTTATTTTGATTAGGTAATTGGTTTTATTGAATTCTTTTATGATGGTTGAAATTTTGGATATTAGATACGGCTTTAATTTTATCAGACTTCCGCTGGTTTGTTTAGTTATGCTCAGTGGAACCATGGGATAGGTTAGTATATTTTCATTTGACAGCCGCATCTATTGTGTGGATCGGAAGGTCAATCCCTTGAAATCCTCAAGATCCCATATCTCGGATTTGGGGCATGACAGATTGGTATCAGAGCTCTAGGTTTAAGTTACCAAGGGTTAAGAGAACATAGAAGTGAACATTAGGATTTACATGTATGAATTGTGTGTTGAGTACTTTGTATGAATTAATTGAATTGTGTGAATTGCTTAAGAGGATTGGTTCAAATGAATTGCTTGAATTGAATGCTCTGTGTGAATTGCTTGACTTGTGTGAATTTGCATTGAATTGAGTGTGTTGTATGTGCTTAATGTGGATTGTCGAATTAATTGTTTGAGGTGGTGTGTTCCTTATGCTTGTGTCTGTATACGAATGTATGTGTGTATAAGTACTAATTTTACGTAGACTTTTGACCCCATGCTTAGGGACATATCAATTTAGGAAATTACTTAGGAAGATGTGTTTAGAATTCCATTGGACTTTGTGATTTTCGGGTGCGTTGTATTTATATATAAAGTGTCTTTATATAAGTGTTAACATGACATGAACT
The DNA here is from genome assembly GCA_031762675.1 of Pachysandra terminalis. Classification (NCBI taxonomy): domain Eukaryota; kingdom Viridiplantae; phylum Streptophyta; class Magnoliopsida; order Buxales; family Buxaceae; genus Pachysandra; species Pachysandra terminalis. The sequence continues at coordinate 12,778 of JAUPMG010294443.1, read as the reverse complement.
GTGTGATTGTGCCTATGTGAGGACTATAATTAAGGATAAAGACAGCTAAAATGCTAATTAAGAGATAATTAAGATAATAAGGTAAGAACTAGACTATAGATCAACAGAATAAATTCTAGTTTATTGGTAGACCCAGCTATTGACTAAAATTAATACAAAATTTTGTGAAGTTATTAAAAATCAAGGATAAATTATAAATAAGTAAGGAACACTAAGTGGACAAATTTAAAAATGATATAAATTCTTATACAAAAGAAATCAGATTATTAGACCAGTCCTGGTTTCGGGTTTGACCTGTGAAATTCAAGTAATTATGAATTAAATTGTAATTAGAAATCGAAAGGTATTTTTATGGTAATTAATAAGAATGAATTTATAGATTTTATAATAATTCTTAAATTGAAAACTAACTAAAATTGAGTTCGGTAGGAAGCTCGGCAGTTGCCGAGGTTGTTACTGAGAGCCACCGAATGTGCTACCTAGTGGTGCCGAGACTATAAACGGAAAAACATGAAACCAAACTTTATTATCTGAAAACCCAGTCCTCTAATCTTCATCCTATGGCATTTTAAGGACATCTGGGGTTCTTCCAAGTCTTCCAAAGATCTCCATCGAATCGTTCGTTGTTCTGGTAAGTTCTGTAGAATTTTTCTTTGAAAGTGCTCATACTTTCTATTAAACCTAGAAGTAATTCCATGGCTACAAATAAAGTTGCACAAGGTCCACCCAGAAAGGCTAAGACCTAAAGAGCCTTTACCTCTAGGAGATCCCAATCCCCCACCATCTCATCCATCATAGGACTCTTCGGACCCTATGGGAGATGATTCACCTCCATCTGATGTTGAACAAAACCATGGGGCTGAACCTAACCAAACTTCAGTTGCACCCAAACCCAATGAGTATGAGGGTAAGGAGTTAATCATTCATTGAGAAAAAAGTGGTAAAGCGTGATGTAGCAAACTATGGAGTGGTGGAAGCACTCTGAGCCTTAGGTTGGGAACCTATTCTTGATTGGGGTGGAATTGCACATTCCTCTGTTGCCTTGGAAATGTACTCACACATTTCCGACACCGATTTTGATTCCATGAACATCACCTTCAAGCTCTATGGCTACACCAAACAAATCAATCTTCAATAGGTGTCTAGGGTGATGAAAGTGCCCATGAACAATGCTTCTAGTACCATACCCGACCTCAATGAGGAAGACAAGAGAGAAATCATCATGGTCCTCAGCTAAAAGAGAGTGGAATGGAATCGAGACAATTCCCTTAGTGCCTCCATTGCTTTTACCCACCTACAGCATACATGGCCTTCGCACTTCATCAAGTGGCCAAGGCACAAGACTTTGCCCCTTACATTGATCATATCGCATATCATCCGATATGTATGAAGCAAAAGGAAGAGAGCCTTACCTTTCACTTGCCTGATGTGTACCTTGCGCAATCTATGGGGCATACATACACCTGACCCTAGGACCGACATTATTAACCCACCATTTGGATCCTTGAATATGGGAAGGATGAGCTTGCCAGTGAGAGCTATTCATTTTCAACAAGGCGGACAACGAGTTGTCGTCGAGGCGGAACCGACGGAAGTCCAGGACGAACCACCAGGGAGCTTCTACGTCTTCATCACCTCCTACTGACCCTAATAGGAGCATCACTGTGGAAGCATGGCTTGCAATCTTCCAATGCAGAGCTTAAAGCTGAAGTGAAGAGGAGTGGTCAAGAGTTGCCTAAACTCTACGAAACGGTGGCGAAGCACTTCTGTTCTTCCGGGGCATGATCGGCTGTCGTTGATCAGTTGATACAGTCCCACCTCCAGTGCGATCATCTTCAGCAGCACCACCATCATCGTCATCGTTGCCTCAGCAAGAAGATATTCCCTAGCTAGTTTATTTTGTCTTATAATGGTTTTCTTTTCTTTCTATAGTATCCATCTGCGTATGGTTAATAAGTTCTTTTCTTTAAAGAAAAACAAAAATAGGTTATGAGATTGTTAATGTAGATGTTAGAGTAGTATTTTATGGATTATGAGTAATGTTAAATTTTATCATTTGATGAAATGAACTTTCTATGAAAAGTTAAATTGTTGTACCTAATGTGAAATTAGTATTTAATGTTATCTCTTTGCAAACCTTGAAGTAATATAGACTATGGTGTCCTATAGCAATAAATTTTGAGGGAACAATATCCTCCAGAACCTTGAAATGTAATTAAAATAATGAAATTAAGGAACAATGGGTGAATTATTAAAAATATAAGCAGAAGATGGAATAAATGTAAATTTCAATTTGGGTTTTAAGGCCTCGGACAAGGGCTATTCGTTTGGCCTAGGTAAGGTAGTAAGAAAAAAGGAATACGAAAATTCAAAAGGAGAATTAAAGATTAACTAACTGGATTGAATTCAAATTTGAATCCAAATTAGTTACTTGGATGACTAGGATTCCCCAGAAAAGAGGGAAGTAGCCACACGTAGAGGGGTAGTAAGAGATGAGGAGACTGAGAGGGAAGAAAGAAAAAGAAGAGAGGATAGAGAAAAGGAGAATACAATATTGTAGGAGGAAGATGGCTAGAGTGAAGATTGCTAAGGAGAACAAAGCAAGTAAAAGAAGAAAGCATAAAGTTGATCCAGAAGAGAGGAAATATAGGAGAAGGTTGAGCAAACAAGCATTTAAGAGACAAGAAAAGTTAGAGGAGGAAAGGGATGATAATGATTTTTCTCCAGATTAGGATGTACGGGATCATGAGGTAGGAATTTCCTTAGTTCTACGGTAGGCAAGCTCATAGAATGTAATGGTCCTATAGAATAATGTATGTAGGATCAATGTGTGGTTTGTGGTTGAATTATACATATAAACTATGATTTCTCCATGTTGTGTGAAGATCTTGTCTTTAATTGTTGAATTATCAAAGTTAGAAAGAAATTTTAGTCATGAACATTGATTCATGAAAGTTGATGAATTTATCATGTTAATCTTGGAATTGAAGTTTGGGTTTTGTTTATGCCTTTTTAACTTGGTTTTTAATGGTGTTAATTATGATTTTAGTGTTTAAAAATGTCAAATTAGAGTGTGGAACATTGGACACGAACCCTAAGGGTGAAAAATTGAATTCTGAGTTGAATTACCTGCTCAATAGGAAGCTTGACAGCTGCCGAGGTTGCTGCTGAGCTACTGCAAGCCCCTGGCCCTACTAACGAGACTCGACAACTACCGAGGCTGCTGCCGAGGAGATTCGACAGCTACCGAGCACCTGTCGAGCTCCAAAATGCATGAAATTTCATGGGAATCCCCATGATGGTATTTGTAGTGTGTATATGGTCTTGGTTTGGGTGTGAAGCACTTGTGTAAGATTTTGTGCCATAAAATGCGTAAACTAACTAGTTTTCAACATGAACTAGTCATGTATAGTGTGATATTTATGTTGTTGTTAATTTGAATGATTGTATCGTGACATGAACTATGTGGTATGAAGTTTGGGTGTACAATGATCTTAGTTTGATGATTTTCTGTGTATTTGGTATGTGAGTCCTATGTATATTTTAGAACTATGTGGGTTTGCGTGTGATGCCAAAACCACTCACCAGTGATCCTTGTGTTGTGTGTGACACAAGATGTATATGTTGATTGTGTTTGTGAAGGTGAATTTCCTACCTAGGGTACATCCCGAAAGGAAAGAGGGAACATTTCCCGCCTAGGGTACCATTCTCTGAAACGAAAGATGGTATATTGCCTGCCTAGGGTACCATTCCCTGAAAGGAAAGAGAGCACATTTCCTGCCTAAGGTACCATTCCCAGAAAGGAAAGAGCGCATATTTCCTACCCGGGGTACCATTCCCTGAAAGGAAAGAGGGCATATTTTCTGCGTAGGGTACCTTTCCATGAAAGGAAAGATGGCGTATTTCCTGCAAAGGGTACCATTCCCTGAAAGGAAAGAGGGCATACTTCCTGCCATGGGTATCATTCCCTGAAGGGAAAGATGGCATATTTCATGCCTTGGGTATTATTCCCTGAAAGGACAGAGGGTGGCTTTTCTACCTTGGGTTGTAAAAACAAATAGATATCGATAGTAGTGTGATTGTGTTGGTAGCTATCGACAGTGGTTTGGTTGTGTTGACAGATTTTGGACAATGTTTTCAGCAGTTATGTTATGGAATTCATGGATGAGAATTGATTGTGTTGACAGACTCTGGATAGTGTTCTCAATAGTTATGTGATGGAATTCATGGATGGGCATTGGTTGTACTAGTAGATTCTGTACAACGTTCATAGCAGATATGTTGATGGAATTCAAGGATGGGCATGGCCTAACTACCCTTGCATACTTGCATCTTTCATAAGAAATGCATCATACTCATTGCATCTATTCTTTTTGTGTTTTATTGGTTAGCATCCACTTAATTGTAATGTTCATTTGCATGATTTGCATTGAGTCATGTGATTGTCGTATGAACATAAGTATTCTCTATGAACTAGTGATTGAATGTGATTATTGATAATTATGAGTAAAAGTAACTTAATGAGTAATTGTTATCTATGATATAAGGTAAATTATGTTTATTGCTAATTTTGTGGCATGAATGGTGTATTAATGGCCTAGGAAATTGGTTGCGTTGGAAATTCTGAACCAGGTCATGGTGGGATCATGAGTGATGGGTGTAATTGTGAATGAGGTAACTATTGCTATAAATGAAAGTTATGTGATTCATGAGAAGGTAATGATGGGACTTGTATTGAGTTGAATTCATATAGTGTGGGCTTATAAATGATATTATAACATATTTATGTCAAATTATGTAGGTGCATGATAAGAACCTTGATAGTCCACTATATATGTGTTTTGAGAAATATTACATGAATGAACTTGTTTTATTATAATTCTATGAAAGTATCTATTGTAGTGGTATGGAATTTTCCTATTGGTCTCCCAAGCTCATCCATAGGTTGAAACAAGTGACTTTCCCAAATGAAGTGGATAACGATGGGTGATCTGTAGCAGGAAAAGAATAAGACTGTGGAACACTAGAAGGATGGGGTTGCCGGCCGAGAATTTTAAATTGTTAGGTTCCATTTGACTCATGAGGGCAAGAACAATGTTGACTTTTATTTTGATTGGGTAATTGATTTTATTGAATTCTTTTATAATGGTTGAAATTTTGGATATTGGATAAGGTTTTAATTTTACAAAACTTCAGCTGGTTTGTTTAGTTATGCTCTGGGGAACCATGGGATTGTTTAGTATAGTTTGGTTTGACAGCCACATCCATTGTGTGGATCCGAAGGTCAATCCCTTGAAATCCTCGATATCCCATATCTCGGATTTGGAACGTGACAATCACCGAAAATAAAACTAATAATCCAACAATTACCTCCAAAGGATATAGTTGCGGAAGCAAGTATATATATATAAATGATTCAAACTCCAAACATTGTTGAAGAACTACACAACAAATCCAAAAGATACAAGTTGAGGCTGATAACATAGCCAAACTAGCAAAGAAGTCCAATTACTAGAATCTAGATACAATAAAGTCTAATGCTGTAATTAAACTAAATGAAACTAAGTCTTCATTGCTTAAGCTCCAAATCCTTGCGGTATCAACTTCGGTAATCTATCGTCCCCAGTCGATTCACCTGAAATGTTGGGAGCCAGAAAGGCCTAAGCTACGCGCTCAGCAAGCACAATGTACAATCAAAGAATCACATAATCGAATGAGTCTCCCTGAATGTATGCCATGCCGTGTAGAAATGCAATGGTTCGTTCATTTTATGCAACGACATGAATAATCATCCATCGTCAATCATGATGCCAAGCGCAAACATGTGAAATGCAAATGCATGAGGTTGATGATGTGTCATTGATGGTCACGCTTGATTCACATTGTCACCTCGCGAATCACATAGATCACATGCACCATTCTAGCTTAAGGCACCCTAGTGGATTCTGTATGTACAACTCAATTTTAGGGTTTCTTAACCCATGGGATGCTCTTGTACCACCATTATTTTTTATCATGGGAATACATCCGGGTATCACATACAACTTCCCTTCGTGTTTGTATCCAGGGCGTCACATAGAACTTCCCCCTTGGCATATCCAGTTCACATCTATCAGTATGATTACACTCATCATATGCACATGCACACATGTCAACATGGGGTTAAGGGATAGCTAGTCCGGCACCCGAGTCATCTTAGACTCCAATACTTGTCCACGCAGGACTTCAGATATATCATCTCTCATTGGCACTTCTACTTGTGCCCAATTAACCTCACATTTGGTTCTCCTTATGAGAATCCAAGGTCCGGTCTAGTCATTGGGTCACACTCATGGACCCAACATGTATGAATGCCCTTATTAATGTATGCAACTAGCAGTCATCTACATATGATGCATTGAGGTAACTGAATCGATACAAAGTCTCACATTGATTTAAACACAAACCAAGTGTAGAAATATCAAGTCAATTATCATTTCACAATTTACATGCCTTTTACATAAATAAGAACTCATAGATAAATAATGTAAGTATCCAAAAAAGGTATTCACAATTCCCCCATCACAAGTATTCATGAGGAACAGTCAATAATCCAACAATATAATTCACATTGTATTTGATCATTCAAACCAAATCAAAGAATAAATTTACCACTCACCAATATGTCAGATAACTACATGTCATATGTGGAAATAATAGAATTATGTTTCAACCTACAATTTCATACTTCACATTTAAGTGAAAGGTTACAAGTAATCAACATAAATGATTTCAGTGTATATGAGCATCATATACATGTAGGTGTAGATGGAAAACAATCTCAAATGAACTGAATAATTCATAGTAGGTTAGATCACTAAGAAAATGAGAGAAAAAAAACACTAAAACGGGCATCACCCTACTTCATTGGTACATCTGCGGCTTGTCGACCAGCCTGCCGGCGGCGGCGGTGGACCCCGCTGGTGGGCTATCCCCCCCGACCACACAACACAAGAAAAAAGGGTCGCTGTCGGTGAGATTGTCGTTGCCCTGTACCCTCACCGACAGCAACCAAATGCACAGGCCATTTCGTTGCCAGGCCCCACTGATGGGCCGGTAGTGGCCGACCAAACTCCACTGTACTGGAGCACCGCCGGCGGCCCGAAGCCTGCCGACCAATCTCCCGACAGATAGATACTTGTGAATTTTCTGGGTTTTTACCTAATTCCGATTCAGTTCATCTCTAAAACCCAACCTCAAATAGATTGAAACTCTCATTCCCAAACTTCTAAAACTTCTTTTACTCAATCTTAAGAAAGAAAATATTAAATCTAACCATCAATCCGTACAAAAATCTAGCATAAACTCTACACTATCAAGTAGTGCAATACGGGTGTAAAATTACTAATGGCACATAAAATATGGAATCTATCGATTATGAGATATGCAACCAACATGACTAAGAATCATAAACAGACATCAAACTCATTGAAAAACCCCATCTCTTACATGGAAATCTTCAAGTATGGATCCCAAAAAAGTACACAACGTTCTTACCTCAACCAAATGGTGAAACCCTAGCTTGTGCTCAAATCGTCAAGCTAATCCTCTTGGTAAACTTCATCTTGTTCCTCTTCTTCTTGTTGTTCTTCCTCTAGATCTCTTTCTTGTTCTTCTTCTCTTTTCTTAACACAACACAAATGAGAAACTAAAGTTAGACTATCCCATCCATTATTATACCCTTTTCAATCTCAACCGTTATATTTAGGTTTGCTTTAAGAGAATCAATCCCATCCCTTGATTCAGATATTTAAGAGAGGAAGTTATGGTGTGTGCACAAGTAGGTGTTCTCATGAGTCATAGCCAATAAAAATGGTTCTTAATTAATTTCCCCATAACTCCCAAACGCATTAAAAATCCGAACCCAAAATTTTTGGAAATCACATTTTAGCCCAAACTACTTATAAAAGTTTTTAGGTTGTTTCCCGATAGTTGCTCAGAAATTAAGTCTCGAAGAGCTGCCAATGAAACTCCTTCCAATTAGTTATCTCTCCCTGCATCCTCTCTACCATCTCAGTACAAAAAAGTGGTTTTTTCAAGCGTCATTTACCGACGGTTTGACAAACACCGCCGTGATAAATACATGTGACGGCGGTTTATAAAAACCTCCAATAAATCCCTTTAGCGCGCACTAAAGCCCTTGGTGCCGGAAAATTGGTGGGAGAAACTAACCATATCTTGGTGGTTTTTATAATAACCACTAACATATGGTTATATAGCTCGGCGGCTTTTAATAAACCGCCGAGAGAGGTCTGTTCTGTAGTCGGTGGTTTTATTTAGATTGCCGAGACCGCACTAAAGCCCGTGGTGAGGGAAAATTGGCGGGATAAACTAACCATATCTCGGCGGTTATTATACAACCGCCAACCTAGGGTTATATAGCTCAACGGTTTTTAATAAACCGCCGAGACCGGTATGATCAATAGTCGGCAGTTTTATTTAGACTGTCGAGACCGGCCAGGTCAATAGTCGGCGGTTTTTTAATAACCACCGACATAGGGTTCCTTGTCAGCAGTTTTTAAAAAACCACCAACAATGGTTTTTTTCTTTACCCCGACTTTAACCCTTCTCTTTTCTCCCTCTTTCTCTTTCCTCCTCCCGCCTTCGACTCGTCTGCCTTTGCTGTTGCCGTTGTCGTCGATTGTTGTCGCCATTGCCATTGCCATTGCCGCCGATTTTTGTCACCGTCGCCGTCACTCTCCACTGCTATTCGTCGCCATCAGCAAATCCCAAGAATTGATTTGCTGCGAAGAGAAATACATTTTGGTGTACTATTCACTCTATTGTTGAGTTAATGAGAAGTAAACTATTCACTCCTTGATATGTTTATTTATATTATAGCCATCTTATCCATGTGAAGGCCGAGTTTTGGCTGTTGAGACTTTTTTTATTTCAACTAGTTAGGTTTGGTAAAACAAATCCCATTCCATAATTCTATTCTGTCAAAGAACTATAAGTTCAGTTAGATTATGTGTGCCTTCGAATTGTATTATCTCACACACGCTTTCATCCGTGCTGCCATACGGCCATAGTTCTCCTATTAGGCCACCTTAATTAGCTTTCTTTTAATTTAAATGTATCACCTATTAGGCAAATGATTTTGTTCCTTTCTTATTTCTTTGTCTTTCTTCTACTAATCCAATTTAACATCCTTATCTTCGAAGCCTGTGTAGCTACTTAATTGCCCAATGTTCTACTTCATATATTAACTTGCTAAGTATTATTAAATAATAAATATATCAGATATGGAGCTGAAAAATGCAAGTTCTATATAAAAATATTAGAGCACTTGATGTTTGAATTATGCTAACCAAATGCACCATTACATAATTTTCATTAATAGTCATACTGTTGCAACATTCAAACTGCATTAGTGAAGTTATTTTTACTTTCTTTTAAATTGATTTCATACATATCACTTTTTAATATTTTTTTGATATCTATGAGGGGGATATGTTTTATTCTGCTTATCTTGCTGTGCAGAAATATTTTTTGCATGGCCCATTGTATTGTACTGAGCATATTTCTTTTAGTTTACTCAAATATTATTCTGGTGTGTTGATTGTTCCTTTTTTTCCTTGCGCAAGGAAGGTTTATTATGCTTGTAGATCCTCAGCTCTTGAGATATATAAGTAAATAAAAATTATTTTATAATAATTAAATCCCACTGTGGATTTCATATAATGAAATATTAGAATATGCCATCGAATTGGCTATTTCCTTGGCATTTGGACCACTGTTCTCTCCTTTTCCTAGTGGGCATTGATTGATTCTTCTTGGGCCAGTTGAGTGCTCTTGTTTAGCTGATATATTTCTTAGTTTGTTCCACTTGATTGAATGCATAAAATTAGGCTCTTTTAATTTAAATCTTTCACGATGTCTAAGCATATTTAGTTAAGTCTTATGGATTACTTATTGGCTTTCTTGCATCTCTAATAATTATTGTTTAGAGAATGTGGCCCCGGCTCTGTTTTAACCAGACAGTCCTACTATGTCCTTCTCTCTTTGGCGTGCTATCGACCGGGATATAGATGACTCTAAAATTAATTATTAGTTTGTTCCACTTGATTGAATGCATAAAATTACGCTATTTTAATTTAAATATTTCATGATGTCTTAGCATGTTTAGTTAAGTCTTATGTTCTGGTTACTTATTGGCTTTCTTTCCTTTCTAATAATTATTGTTTAGAGAATGTGGTCGCGGTTCTGCTTTAACCGGACTGTCCGGCTATATCCTTCTCGCTTCGGCGTGCTATCAACCAGGATATAGACGTCTCTAATATTAATTATTACTTTGTTTTGATTTTCTATTCAGTTGTGCCATTTTTCTATATATTGTTGTGAATTACTAGAAGTGTGTGGATGCCTTGACAAACGGAGATATGGGGGTGTTGGTGGAATTATTTGGTATATATGGAGGGTTTAATGCCTTTTCCGTCTGAAATGTTATATATGTAATTTATTCTTGCTTTTACTTGCTATGGATGCATTGCACTTCACTAAGGGGATTGCAATTTTTCATAGGATATAAATATGAAGACGCACCATCACACATATAATATTTTGGATTGTCCCAGTGGACAGTTTGGGATGAATAACTATTCCACTTCTTGTTTTATGATTTGATTATTTCTCTTTTAATTTTGGCAACAATTTCTGTATGTTCTTCGGATATTTAGTTTACTTGACCATGACTATGTGCTTCTCGTTTATCTATCTAGTATGGGTAATCGAAAGTACAATACGTCATGTTAGCTAACGTATTTGAAGAAACACGCAGTGATGCTGCCGAATTTTTTAGAGAAATATTCCATCATAAAATTAGGGAGTAAAATAGTTGGTAATCCTGAATGGGCATAAAACCTTAAGCATGCATCATTTACTTGCAGGTTACATCTGGCTTAAATGTGTATTATGGTATGTCTCACATTTAAATTATTTGTCTTTATTTACAATTTAATATTATAATTTATGCAGTTCATGAACATGACCTCTCTTTACATATTGTAGATGCTTCTCTTAATATTTCCATATGTTATGTTTGTGAAATAAATCTATCAGTTTAGGATTCTCCATTTTTCTTGTTTTTTATATTTGGGAACTGGTCGGGTTGTCTCTATGTAGTGTTGTAAGGTTATTTATAGTTTGGATTGTCCATTTTTCCCAACTTTCCCCTTGTTGAAATTTTGTAATTTGATGCATGCAGCATACTGAATGAAGAATTCGGGTGTCATTTAAGTAGAAATTTCCTTACGTTATGGAAAGCAGTTGGACTCATAAGCGTAGGGCTAATCGAGAGTATATTGAAGGGGTGAAGGGATTTATAGAATATGCATTTGATCATGGGGCCATTCTAAATGGGAAGTTGAAATGCCCTTGTCCGAGATGCAACAACGTATTCTATCAGGATAGAGATACAGCGTATGAACTCATAGTATGTGATGGGTTCAATAAGAACTACATCAGGTGGTTACATCATGGGGAGGAAATAACTTCGACGTATACCATAAAGAATTTGGTCCCTGCAGATTCTGTAGCAAATCAAATGGATGATGAGATTGATGATTTACTACACGATACATTCGGAATTCACGATACATTTAGAGAAGAAGATGCCCATACATAAATGCTTGTTGTCCGACTGAATAGTGAAACTGATAAATTCTTGAGATTAATAAAGGATTCAGAAAATGAATTGTATCCGGGATGTACGAAGCATAGTAAGTTGTTGTTTATTGTGAGATTGTTTCACATAAAGTGTCTGTGTGGGTGGAGCAACAAGTCTTTTACCACGTTGCTCAACTTATTGAAAGAGGCATTTCCTGAGGGATCGGAATTGCCCCAAAACTTCTCTCAAACGAAGAAGATTATTTCCAACTTGGGCCTTAATTATGAAAAAATTGACTCTTGCCATAATGATTGTATGCTTTTTTGGAAGGATACTGCTGATAGACAGTCGCGTGATACTTGTGGTACGTCAAGATTGAAGATGATGGATGATAATTTGGTTGGAAAGAAGAAGATGACGCCGGCTAAGATCTTGTAATACCCGGTATTTTTGAAAGGGTAGAATTGTAATTCTTCCTTTGTTATCCAAGTCGGACCGGACTAGACCGAACCGGGTCGTATGACTGAGATCGAAATCGACACGCCACGGTAAAGGGAATTGTGTATTATAAAGTATAAAAAAAATAAATAAATAATAATTGTTGATGTGAATAGTTGACTAATTCGGTGATTAGTGCAACTTAGTGAGTTAAATCAAATGGTAAAATGATGAAATATAAATGAGTTGGAAACACCAAGGGGTCTTACCTTGTTGTACCATAGCAAAGCCAAGAGAAGGCTTTTGCCTTAAATAGAACCCAAAGAGACAAAAATGTCTCTTGCTTTGTAATGGGTTAGGGTTTGTTTAGGAAACCAAAAGAGAAGAGAGAAAAGGGGGAAATCAAAGGAGAGAGAGTGGTTGCCAAAGAAGAAGCAATTAAAGAAGAAGCTTGCTAGAGAAAGAAGAATCAATCTTGTGCTCAAGGAAGATCTAGCCAAAGGGATTTTCTGCAAAAAGGTAAGTAAAGACACTTACTTAAGAGAAGTTCAGCTTTTTGTGTGATCTCCTTAACTATAGAGTGATCATTCTAATGTAATCATATATTTTTATATTCCATCTTGCTAAAATCATGAGTTTTTCTTGCATACAAGATCAAATGAAAAAAAATCAAGATCAAATGAAGAATCGAAG
>JAUPMG010294434.1:0-17280 GCA_031762675.1 Pachysandra terminalis | reverse complement strand
GATCACTTGACCTCCCGCTCTGATACCATGTTAAACACCAGTTACTCTAAAAGCTCAAGCTATTAGAGAAGGGCACATCAATGTATAACAAATGGTTCAACAGTTTACATAGTTGGTTCCCCACAGGAAGAAAAAAAAAAGAGGAACAGATCAGGTCTCTTGTTGATGATCATTATGAAACAAAATATAGTTAACTTGGTTTAAACGAGAAGAGGACTGTGTAATCTTAATCGTTTGTAAGTAGTTTACCTTTTTTGGGACTGAATTGGAAGTTTTGTCTATTCCTTTACTTTTTCATCTTTTCCCTAAATATCTATAATTGTGATTATTCAAGTTAGCTGGCAACTGCAATTCTTTCTAATAGATTTCGAGATAGCTACGAGCAATCTTTAAAAGAAATTAGCCATGTCTAGAAGTGATTGATATTATTGTATAATGTCTGAAGATAGGTGGTCATTCCTGTTAAGAACCACTAACACTCTAAAAGCTTTAGCTTTTAGAAAAAAGTGGTTGTCAACATGGTATCAGGGTGGGAGTTCGAGTGTTCAAATCCTGTGGGCAAGTGTTTGTGTATTTGTTATCCCTTGGATGTGTTGTTCCCGTGCGGGTTTGGCATGTGTTTGCCTTGGTGTCATGTGTTCTCCCACTGATGTGTTGTTTCCGTTCGGGTGCGATGTGTGTTTGCCTCGGTGCCCTGTTTTCTCCCACGGATGTTTTGTTCCCGTGCGGGGGGGGGGGAGGGGTTGAACCATTTGATATACATTGTTGTCAAAATCTTTAACAGCTTAAGCTTTTAGAGTAGGTGGTTCTCAACAATTTCTATTACTCTATCATGCATCTTCTGAAAAACTAACCTCAATTGACAAAAGTAGTTCAGATTGATGCATCTTCATTCAGATTATGTTTTTTCAAAATCATCAAAACTAAGGCCAATTGATAAATTTCTTCATCCACTTCCTGTTTATGTTCCTTTTCCGTCTCTTATATAATCTTCCCAAGAGAATCTTCGTGAAAGACAGTCTACAAAACCATGATGATACCTTGACAAATAAACTGAAAGTAGAAAATGCATCAGATTTTAAAAATTCTCTTTAGCCAGGAACTAGTGGGATGGTCCTACTTGAACATGATGCAGTTTAAATATATAATGTTCAGGCTTCTTCTTTTGAAGTTGAGTCAGACAATCCCTTTCCACAGCAGATGGCTACTTCAACTTTTGTAAGTTGTTTATACTTTATAGACTCTGGATGTGATGCTTGCCGTTGCAATTTCTATACCTTTCAAGTTTATGTTCAATAGCTTGAGCTGTTGTTCCATGTATATGAAAATCCTTAAGAGAGTGTTCCATCTTCTTCTAACTTTTATCTATTTTTTTTCCTTTTTTCTTTAATGCAAAATGGCTCTGTTGTGTGTGAAATTGAGATCTTGGAGTTTGTCATTGTCTTGATTTATTGTTGAAACATCAAGTCATTTTGCAGAACATGCAGACATAATCATCGTTAAATAAATTGTTAGATTTATCTATTTCATGAGGATTATACATATATTTATAATATTGGTTTTAATGCACTGAGGTATGTTCTATAAACATGTGACAAGTGATTGTCGTGCTTAGCTTATTCTTCTTCTTCTCATTCTTCTTTTTAGACATATTTTCCTTTTTCTTATTCCTTTACATTAGATTTATTTATTGTCTGACTTAGGATATGCACATTTTTGTGGTTTTTCGATTGATCTATTGTTGTTGATTAAGATTGGGTATATGTAGACATGGGTAAAGTAGTGGTATGACCTGAGAACCAGGAGATTTTCAAAAGTAGCCACATCTGGTATCTTGAATATTTATCCGTAAAGAGACTACTATTGATGAAGATGTTGTACATAAGTTGGAGCTGGATGGATCAAGTGGAGAGGTGCTTCTAGAGTGTAATAATATTGAATTTTCACTTAAAATAAAAGGCTAATTTTACAAGACCTCTCTTATGCCTACAATTATGTATAAATTAGAATGTTGGGAATCAAAGAAGCAACATATTCATAAGATGAGTATAACTGTGATGAAGATGTTGAGATGGATGTGTGGAAAGACTAGTAAAAGATAAAGTTAATGAATGAACATGTTTGAGTGTCTGGAAGTAGCCCGATAAGAGATAAGATAAAGGTATGTAGGTGAAGATGGTTTGAGCATGTAAAATAGAGATCTAATGAGGTGATCATGAGAATATGTGACAGGGTGCATATTAAAGGATCTAAAATGCTAGAGGAAGGCCAAAAAGAACCTAGATGGACCCATCATAAATGGTTTGAAAAACATAATCAATGAAGGTTTTGTTTTTGATAGATTAGGATGGTGGAGCTATGGTTTCACTAACCAACTGATATTTGTACCGGGATCGGTCTCAGGGCCCCATTGATACTCCAAAGGGTTATTCAAAAAAAAAAAAAAAATGAATGAACTGGCTGGTAAACAGGGATGAACCAGTCAGGCTTTTTACCTGTCATTTACGTCATGACTAGTAAGCTCGGGAGGCAATTTTTTGGTTTCCTAAGCTTAGATCTCGCACTTAATCAATCCAATTTGTAAGATTTTGAAACCATTTGGTTGTTCTCTTCGGATATTTAGCATGTTTTAGTGCGTTATTTTGGCCCATGGTACCAAACCTGAGTAGAACACCATTGCTGCAGTTTTGGAAATTTCATATTTGAGGTAAAATCTCTGATTTCTTTTTTCATTTCAAACCTTAGATTCATGGAAAATGAATTGCAAATGAATATATTGAACTACGTTTGTTGAGAAAAATGATGTCTAAGAGGAGTGTAAACTGCTGACGGTAGATCATGATTACATAGCCACACTGGACAGTTAGCATGGTGTGTGGCCCAATCGATTGGCATAACATCGTAGTCGAGGGAATTATATGGTACTGGATACCAACAATGACGAAACATAGCCTCCACCAGATGCGGGTGGCAGACCGTATGCATATTGTTGTGAAGACATGGGGGACACTTCACAAAAATGTTGTGGGAGGATGTACATGGGAGATTATGTTCATGGAGGCTCATATAGATATGGTCAGATGAGTGGGAGTTGTAGTGATCCATACCAGAGAGGTTATAGCTATAGTGATATGGGGGGATATGAAGATTACTATGGGCTTCCCTCTTTCTGTTTTTCGAGTATAGCAATAGCCGCATTGGTGGATATTATTATTATAGAGGTTAGCAAGCTCCTCAGTCGAGCAACAGCACCAGGTACCGTCCATCTGGATTTTATAATTGTACAAAGTTTGTTGAATCGGTGCGCGTTGTTGGAGAGGAGTTCCACCCATTTATTTTACCTGGAGCATAACTCCTTCCACTACTCATGCTACAAGAGGCCAAATGACGGAGGTGCACAGGATGGTATTGACTCAGGCATCAGTTGGTGGAGGAGTTGATGTATATGTTTCCTTTTTCAGTTTTATGCTTCTTTCATATTCATTGGTTTGTTAGTTTATTTACATTGTATGTATTTTTTATAAGGAATGTGTTATGTGCTTGCTATAGAACTTGATTTGGTTGGATTGTTAGAGTAGTCAAACTATACTCTGCATTATTTGGTTTTTTATTGTAGTGTATAGTTCCTTTTTAACAAATCTGTGTGTAAAGTACATTGTGCAGCGTTTTTACATTCTTACACGACATAATTAATTTTTTTATATTTGAGCATTTTTAGAAAAACCATGTTGGTAGTTAAGCATTTCCAATGATTGGAGCAGGATTTGTGTTACCAACTTGGGATAAGAGATTTTGTTGATGTTGATGTTGATGTTGATGATAATGTATGTACTGTTCCTTGGTTTATCATGCGCTTATTTGATATTTATTGTTTCTGCTTCTTCTATTTGTGATGCTTCTTATATGTTCTCACACATTATGACTTTTAGGTTGTCTTGTGCTGTTTTGTGCTATTGTTTCTATTTTTTCTCAACCCCCCTTCACCATAATCTTATGATATTTATTAATTTGACTTTGGACATGCACATATGTGGTATTTATTCTGTATATATTGTTACCCTTGGATTTATCTCGTATTTTTTTGTTATCTCTGTTTCTTTTATTTGTGCTATTTTTCTTACATTCTCTTTCATAGTGAAAAGTTTTATGTATAGTGCATGTCGTCCTAGTTTATTTTATTTTTAGTTTGGATTTTTGGTGCTCTCTCCCTTTTTCTGTGTGTGTGACTGTGTGTTGTCTCTCCTTCTTTCTTACTTTCATAATATTCTTTATGAATTTTGTTTTTGCTTGCTTGTTGTAGGTATAGTCTAGTTTTATTTTCATACTAATTTTTTTTTTTCCACTTAATATAGCTTTGTACCTGTACTTTTACTCTTGTATTGCTCCTTTTACATAGTTTTGGTTGTAGGATTCTGTTTCTCATTCTAAGGGACAAACAAGAGGACACATGGAACATTTTATTTCATTGTAAATGAACTAACTTTTAATTCTCAAAGAACATTTTTCAACAGATTTCTAAATTAGTTCTTCCTTTCATCACTAAATTATGTGTGAGAGAGTGGATACGGCTATCAACAGAATGGAAAGCTGGTTCACAAATAAGGACTTAGATGGGGATGGTAATGATGTCTGCCTTTTAGTATAATGTTGTTAGAGACTTACCAAGCTGTAATACAAATTTTTTTCGTGTAAATTACTAAAGGATAAATTTATCATATTTCTTGGTTAGAGAAATATCTCTAACATCATAATGAAACGTGCGCCTTGTTTATCATCCAGTTTTCTTAAAAAACAAATGCCTCAACATTAGTTAAATAGGAAAGGATTCTTGAAAAATGAAATGACTTTCATCTTATAGGTTCCTTTGTTAGGTAAACAACAGGAAAATTTATACGCGGTTCCTCTTCCTAATTTCTCTCTTTTTAAGTTAACGACTATTTCATGTTATTATTCGGAATATTATCTTTTTTATATGATTTAAAAGCCAATAACTTGTATCCTATATTCATTTTAGTACAATTGGATTTGTCAGGCAGTTATAATTCAGATCATTCTAGGTATCCCCATTTTAAAAAATGTACATTAAAACGAAAAATAAAATCACTTAAATTTATTAGTGGCCGGGTGTATTGGTGAGATGTACAAGCCATAGTAACCTCATGTGACATGGATTTCACATGTGGAAGATGGTTTTACGAAGACAATTTTTAACTTATACTTCCACTTGACCCCACATCACATACTAAGATTAAAGCCCAAACATATTTGCATGTAGGAAAAAGGCATTTCCTACTCCTAACATTTTTCTTGTATATAATTGAGGAAAAATTCTTTGGTTGCTATTACACGTGAAAAATTATGTAACACATATCAATGGGGCCTATGTGGGTAAAACTATTGTCGACAAGGCCTATCCAGAGGGTACCCTGTAAGGGCAAAGTCTAAATTGGCCATATTATGCTCCACATGGCAGCAAAACCCATGTTCCACAAGATGACTAAATCTGGTGGATAAACCAGAATACCTTTTGCAATTCATAGCTGTTAATATAAGTTTAGAAAAATATGCTTTTTTACTAGTAATTTCATTTTTCTAAAGTATCGTACAACCAATTAATTTGTCTTCATGTCCATAACACATGCTTGTACTTGTAGCTCGAAATCTACAATATGTAATTGAACTAAGTATAGTCATACATATGCGGAAATCTTTTGAATCATGTCTTGTTTCAAAAAGTTTAAGAAATGAGGCTTGTTCTTTGTAATAGAAAGTTCAATGCTTTATAATTTCATACGCCAAGAGTTACTATTTTCACTGTGGATTTATATTCTGTTTCTTAGATATCTGGGCTATGACTACCAACTTGTTAACCGTTCCTACTTTTTCGTAAAGCAGAATATAGTATTAGTTTGTAAAAGTTGGCCTATAATTAAAGTAATATATATATTGGGTAATGATGCCAATTTTTAAAGAGATCAAACTTAATGCCATTTTAGTTGTACAAGTTCTTTCTTATGTATCAGTAATTTAATTTACATATTGGTTAACTTTTTTCTGTCAAATATGCATCTCAATTCCTTGTTTTATAGTTTTCAAGGCCTACTCGGAACCCATTTTCTTAAAGGTTCAGGCTCATCTCATTGAATTCTTAACATCATTATCCATTTTCCCTGCCTCATTCCAACTATTTGGTGTCCGCTCTAATGGATGTGTGGAGAGACTAGGGTAAGGAATGAACATACCTGAGTGTCTAGGAGTAACCCTAATAGATAAGATGAAAGAAAGTAGGTTAAGGTGGTTTGGGCATGTAAAAAATGGAGACCAAGTGAGGCTCTTGTGAAAAAGTTTCATATTGAAACAATATTTGTGTTGCCGGGATCAGGCATTTTGTTGTTGCTTTCATATAGGTCTGACAACTTATGCTTCTCGGAAACCAATGATGTGGAGCTACCTAAATGTCTGATTTTGTTAAATATCAATATATAGCATCTCGTTCTACACTAGAAGCTTCACTTCTAGCTTTAGTTCAGAATATGCCAATTTTCTTCAAAAAGTCTAAAACTAGTAAGTGATTAGGTAGAATGATCTTGTTTAATTTACCGTGTCATCAGCTGAGGAAATTTAGGATTTCTTTTTGGCTTAGTGTTGGTAGTGACATGTTGAGGCACTTACAGCTGGCATAATTCCCTGAGGAGTCTTTTTCTGATGATATGGAATAACTCTCCTTGTGTACATATGTCCTAAAACCAAACCATATCTACAATGTGCATGGACCTTCCACCTTACTAGCTTGAAACCTTGAATACTTCTTCAGTTATTATGATAACCATCTTGATAATGGAAACATTGACCTTGAAGTGAAATTTATTTATTTATTTTCCAATGTACAACACTCAAAAAAACTTAAAGAAGTCTAGTGGCCACCATGTCTGTAATTGGTTACTGAATGGCTGATTCCTTGTGTCTTGGCGTTGAAGCCTATCTATGCTTCTTTTTGTTTTGGAGTGTTATTAATTTATGTCTTCTACAAAGATGTCCTTCCTGCTTTGGCCGTTCTAAATATAGGGAATATCTTTGTACCTCGCATGGTTTTTCACTTCAAACTTATAGATTGACCATCCAACCTAAAATGCCCAAAGAGTTGACCCCTGATCCCAAGTTGGAGTCTAAGTTACCTATTTAGACGTTGATGTTGAGCTACAGCTTGACTGCATTCCAATTTTGTCAATACTAGCTCACTTGGGACAGTACCAACTCTTTCTCTCAAGATCAAACTTGCTTTATTTCTTAAGGTTCCTTATATGAACTTTTTTGTAGTAGAACTTTTTGAGGTCAACCATATATGAACTTTTTGAGGTCAACCTTAAATGAACTATTTCTTAAGGTTCATATAAGGTTGAGGTCAACCTTATATGAACTTAGCAGACTGTATAAATGAATTAAAATAATAAAATATACACAAAGAAAAAAGTTCACCATACCGGAATATTGCGCTGGGGAATACTTGCACCCATCCTAAGTTCTCTCTACCAATAAAAGAAATTGAAAATCTTTTTAGTGAGAAGAAACCTTCCAATTGCTAGTTTTTTGTGGCACTCGGACTATAATCATCAAGGCTAAAGTAGTTTCATTGGAAGAACTTCTTTTGTGGATGGGTTTTGACTTGCATAACTGGTGAGTGGTTCAAGCGTTATTGAAGAGGAACACGATTAATGAGGAAGTAATAATTATTTATTAACTTCCTGCTCTATTGATTCTTCTAAATCCAGGCTTTTCAAAACAACTCTTTTCGGTTATGTTTTTTTCCTTGAAGATCATCTTTTATTCAAAAAGGAAGTTGATGAGAGGAAATCCAAAGAGTTGTGCTAAAAGTGTAGTAGCTATAGAGGTAGGATATGTAGGGATCGCATTACTGTTGTAAGACATTGATCTGGCCGGAGAAAAGTCAACTGTATAAATTGACACTATCTTTCTGGATTTTGTATTGTGTTTTTTCCTTTTTTCCAAATTGGTCAAAAGGTGACAAACTAGTAGATAGAATCATTCATCTAGGTGGGTGAATCTCCTGAAGGATCTTTAGCATGGCGTGGTACAGCGTCCTTTTGGTTTCTGAAGTATAAATATTGAAGACGTTGTGATAAGATTAAAAACAACAGGTTAATGAATTATTGGAATGCATCAAATGTGAATTTGTGCTTGCATATCATCTTTGATTAGCTAATTTCAATCCCATGTCAGAGGTTTCACCAAGTGAAGATTCTTTCCTCTGGCGTGGAAATTTATAGGATTGTTCTTTTTAAATTTTAGAAAATGGATCCAACTTGATGAACTGAATTGTTTGTTCTCTTTTGGACATGCAGTTGAAGATCTAGTCAGCACCTTCAGTTGAACCGACACTTTTTCGTAACTGCGCATCCAGATAGAAAAGGAGCTCTTGATCGTATTGTTCTTCCCGAATATGAAAACACCAAGGATCGACGTTGAAGTGGAGGTCTCATCAGAAGATGAATCTGAGGTTAGCAGCCAAGTTGCTTCTAGCATATCGATACAAGAAATTTCTCGTGATCCCTCCAAGTATTGCAGCATCACTTCTTCCTACCCCACAAATCTCATAAACCTTCAACCAGGTCTAGGGCCAATCTCCCTTGATTTGACTCTCAAATTCAACACCAGTGACTTTGAGTTGGGTGACAACAAGGAGTCAGCAAGACTCTGTTTATCAAGCACAAGCGACAGCAGTAGTGAAGCTGCCGCACGTACTCCACCAGCTGTCCCAAGAGTTTTCTCTTGCAACTATTGTCAACGCAAGTTCTTCAGCTCGCAGGCTCTTGGAGGCCATCAGAATGCACATAAGAGGGAGAGGATGTTGGCCAAGCGGGCCATGCGTATGGGTATCTTCTCCGAGAGGTATGCCAGCCTGGCATCTCTGCCCCTGCATGGGATTGCTTGTCGTTCACTAGGAATCAAAGCTCACTCCGTTCTCCACGATACTGCACCACCGGTTCGCCCCTCTGATATTAGAGGAGGTACAAGGTTTGAACAAGGCTACCTTGGGTTCCCAGTGTTCATGGAAGATGATGAGGCAGAACTGTTCTGGCCTGGAAGCTTTCGGCAGGTGGCCAATGGAAGTGGAGGTCCTACCGGTTTTGAATTGGGGGGAAGTTCACATTTGCATTTTGTAGATGTGGCTCCACCGCCAGAGACTGATTCATCCACACCGGATCTTACACTGAAACTTTAAAAGGTTCTTTCCCTTTAAACTCACATCATGGTCATTACCACTCTCTTGGTGTACAGTGAGACATGCATGAGCTGCGACTGCGAGTTTCTCATTTTCCTTTTTTCTTTCTTCTTTTATCTTTGTTTTAGTGATTACTAGTACGTATCTGTTGTTACTGGATAAGAGCTTTCTGGGCATGATTCCGAGTGCAGTGCTTTTTATGCTATTGTTTGTGCCCTTTTATGCTGATCTCTTTCTAATTTGGGGTTCAACTCCCAAACAAGACTCTTAATTTGAGCCAAACTACTCCCTCGACGACCATGGAGTGGCCGTTTATACCTGATTGGATTTACTTTGTTCCAATCATCACCCTGTACATTGAGATGCTGTCTTTGGTATCCTGGTTATATATAATCTGGAGATGTTTCACTTGGTTGTAGTTTCGGTTGGTTCCAGCCAGGGTTAATATTCGTTCATTATGGTTTGCTTGTTGCTTGAGCATTTCGCTACCATCTTTTGGTTGAATTTGACAAACCCAAGTGGCTTTAAATGGAATTCTAATTGTTGTGATAGAATTCTTATATTCAGCCAGTGATTGATAACTGGTTATGGACTGTACAGTTTACCTATTTCTGGAGGGAATCCTTCAGGGTTAAACAATCAAAAATCAGTTATCAAGCTTTTCTGAAAGTGTTGAGGGAGACAAAGTAGTCAGCCCTCGTTCTTAAAGATGGTTAATTTCTTCTCATTTCCTCCATGGACATGGTTACTGACAAACCATGTAAATCTTACCAGTCCTTGTATATTGCGTGCTTGGTTGGACTTCTCAAGCAAAAATAATAAACACAGTAATATGGCCTACAGTGAGACACATTTAATAATTTTCCATAGATCACATTGTAGAATAAAATAGTTAGAAAAAGAATATTATAAAAATTGGACAAGAACGAGATGCAATGATGTTGATATTTTGTGGACTTAGGATCAACATTTAGTGTTGACAAGTCGATCCACAGATATTCGGTGGTGAGAAAATTCTTGAACCTAACATTCAATTGAGTAGATTTATCACACATCTTCCATTAAATATTCTGACAAGTTCTCGGTTGGGCACGTTTTGATCATGCTTCATACTTGGATTTTCATGAGTGCTATAGAGAACGAGCCCAATTCTCATATGCGGTTCGACAAAATTTACGTTAACGGGAGAGAAGTTTCTAATATGTCAAAAATGGATTAGGGTTATAATTTATACCCCTACTTGATATATAAGGTAAATCCTCAATATACCCTTAACTTACCTCCGAGGACCCCTCCTCCCACCCCCACCCCCACCCCCACCCCATAACCCCATGATGTTGACCCGGCACAAACGAGTTATCTATGATCCGGGGAAAAACCTCTCCCTATGGTGTTCCGATTCGCTCCGCACCATGGAGCCCCTCAGGTAGGAACCAAATTATACTTTAAACCAAAAATCGAACCAAACTGAAATAGAAACCAATTTAGAAAACTGAAAATCAAACCAAACTACAATGAATAAAACTGAAAACCGAACCAAAACGAAATTGAAATTGAAAACTTCGGTTTTTCAATTGGCTCCGCACCATGGAGCCCCTTAGGTAGGAGTCGAATTACACTTTAAACCAAAAATCGAACCAAACCGAAATAGAAACCAATTTAGAAAACCAAAAATCAAACCGAACTATAATGAATAAAACCGAAAACCGAACGAAAACGAAATTGAAATTGAAAACTTTGGTTTTTCTGTTCGGTTTGACAAAATTAATTTTTTATATAAAACACACACATGTATATATGTTTATATATATATACTCTATTTCAGTTTTTCGGTTCGGTTCAGTTTAGTCGAAGCTTAACCGAAAATCAAATCTAATAAATTCGATTTTTTCGCTTTTGTGAGCTTGCTGAAAGGATGTGTTGAAAGAGGTGAGAATCTTCTGTGAGCTTGTTCACAGGAGGATCATCCTCCTGTGAACACAAATAACCTCGAGGGCACAGACGACAATGAGTGAGGATCTTCTGTGAACTCGTTCACAAGAGGATCTCTTGTGAACCAACAGAAGATCTTTACTCGTTGAAAAGAGGAAAATGTGTTTAAAAGAAGGAAGAGGAGGAATTGCAGGTGGCTCTACAAGTAGCTATTTCTATTATTGAGTGGAAACTAGCCTATAGGGTTTAAGTTATTCTGAAAATTTTGGGTTGTTGGATTAGCACTTATTACGTGCCTGCACGTTATTGCTGAATCAGAGTTTCCACAATGCTGAGTCAAAGTTTCACAGTAGTTAGGAATTCTTCTTTCTGTAGAACTTCTTGTTATTTTTAAATTTCTATAAGATTTCTAGAGGATAGTTTGCTATATGTGGATAGGTTATTCTTAAATCTTAAATTGATTAGTTGAATAATTAGTTTGGAGTCCGTCTTTAAAAGGTTCACTGATGAATAAGAAAGCAAGCAATTTAATCCAAAGTGTTACCGAGGAAGAAGGTTCCCTCGAAGAACCATCACGTTACTTTGAATTTGCACGTAGAATTTTGTAGGTTCTTGACATTTGTATCAAAGCGGTAGATCTGAGGATGGCGGAAGCAACTCGAAACTAAAAAATCGACAAGATGATGGGGTACTTAAAGAAGCAACCGAGAATCAGGGAAAGATCTTAAAGGAGTTAACGCAGAAAATGGCGGCCATTGACAGAAAAATGAAAAGCTTTTCTATTGGCATGAGCAAGGATGAGGGAGAAAGTTCCGGTGGACGAACCGGAAGCTACATCCAAGAAGAAACGACGACAGAGATTGGAAGGCCGATGCACACCCGAAGCGTGAGGTTGGACTTCTTGAGGTTTGACGGAAGCGACCCGTCGGGATGGTTGTACAGGGCAGAACAATTCTTCTTGTATCAACAAAGCCCCTATACGCAACGGTTACTTGTGGCATCTTTCACTTACAAGGAAAAGCACTATAGTGGTTCCGATGGATAGAGAAATCAGGAGCTATCACGAGTTGGGATCAATTCGCCAAATCACTGCAGACACGATTTGGGCCTTCTCAGTACGAAGATCCCTCGACCCTGCTATCAAAATTAAGACAATCCTCATTAGTTCAGAATTACCAAACTTAATTTGAAGAATTGGCAAATCGTACAGAGGGACTCAACGAGACCTTTATAGTCAATTGTTTTATTGGAGGCTTAAAGGAGAAAATCCAGTTGAGTGTTTAGATGCTAAATCCTGTTACCTAATTTACGCAATCGGTCTTGAAGGGATGCAGGAATAAAAAGTCTTCTCTCGTAGAAGACAAACACGAACGAATCAACCCAAGTCATCATCCTCATCAATGGGAGGCCCGAGAACCACTTCTTTCCCCATCAAACGGCTCACACTGATTGAGATGAAGAAAAGGCGGTATAAAGGATTGTGTTTCAACTGTGATGACAAATTTGCTTCGGGACATCGGTGTAAAGTACCAAAATTGTTGCTAATGGACGGAAGTTGGCCGGAGGAAGAACAAGGAGAGAAAGGAGCAAGAGTTCACGGTGGACGATCTATTTGTTGATGACACACTACATTTTGCTGAAATTTTCCTACATGCTATAATGGGTAGTCAAACACCCCAAACCATGCGGGTGAAAGGTAAAGTTGGAAGGGTGACAGCTACGATACTAGTAGATAAACATCGCACTGAGAGGTCATTCAAGGAGGGCAGTGGGTCTTCTTACGGCTTCTTCCTTATCGCCAACAAACGGTAGCATTTAGAGCCTATCACAAATTATCGCCCAGCTTTTTTGGGCCGTTTTAGATTTGTAAAAGGATAGGTACTGTGGCATATCAGCTTCAGCTCCTAGAAGGTGTTTCCCGGTTTTTGATCTTTCATGTTTGAAGAAGAAACTTGGTTCCAAGGAAACTTCTTAAACAAATCTTCCGGCTACCAACAATGATGGGATCATATGTCCTCTTCCCCAAGCGATACTGGATCATAGGTTGATAAACCGAGGAGGAAGAGCACAAACAGAAGTATTGATAAGGTGGCAAGGACTTGATGAAGACGATGCTACGTGAGAATCTTTTTATAAAATCAAGTCACAATTTACATCTGTTGAGTTCTAGGACAAGCTCTAATTCAACAACAAGAGAGGATTGTTAACGTGTCTGCGCGTTACTGCTGAGTCAGAGTTCCCACAATGCTGAGTCAGAGTTTCACAGTAGTTAGGAATTCTTTCTTTAGAACTAGTTGTTATCTTTGAATTTTTATAGGATAGTTTGCTATCTGTCGATAGGTTATTTCTTAGATCTTAGATTGATTAGTTGAATAATTAGTTTAGAGTCTTTGTCTTTAAAAGGTTCACTTTGATGATTAAAAAAACAAACAATTTAATCCTAAACGTTAGTTAGGATGAAGGTTACCTCAAAGAACCAGTCACGTTACTTTGAATATGCACATTGAATTTTGCAGCTTTGTTGGGAGGTTTTTCCTTAGTTTTCATCTGTCTAATATCTTCTAGTTGCATAATAAGGGAAGGGATTTCTGATGAGTTATTGAATGAAAACTAACTTTTAGCTTTTGAGTTATTTTGGAAATTTGGGGTTGTTTGAAAACTGTTCAACGACTCCAAATCGTTCACGGCATGATGTAATGGGGCTACAAATGGTTGGTAAAACGGCAGCTTTGTAATTCTGAATAAATTCCAAGGGTCTAAGCTAAGTAAAATCTACTTGGATTTTTTTTTTTTTCTTTTAAATTAGAAAGCTGTCACTGTGTAAACCAGCCATGGTCCAATCACATTCATATCATGGACTCGATCTCAAGGGCTCTAGGTGATAGGTGATGTAATTGTCAAATCCCTTTGGACTGGTTCTACACCATGGTTAAACTTTTTTTCTTTTTTTCTTTTTTAACAATATTACCAAAAAAAAAGAAAAAATGATAGGTGCTACAAAGTTTCAACATTCAATTGGTGTGAAAACACATCTAAAATTTCTTACCAAAACAAAAAAAGAAAACACATCTAAAATGGGGTTGGTAATTAGGGCTTGTCAATTTGGCCCGGCCCGCCTGACAACCCAAATAAGAGTTTAAATTGATGAGTTAGTTTGGGTTTGGGTTTGGTTGGGCTCAGTTTTGAGTCCAAAGTTGAGTTCAGGTTGGGTTCAAGCTGAAGTTTGTAAGCCCGAAAAGCCTAAAAAGTCCAGCTCGAACTGACATATACAAACAATATAACATAATATATCTATACTACTATTAAAAGCAAATTGTATTTTTGAACTATAATACCCCTATTTTTAGTACACTACTAACTTTTCCAATCGAGATATCCTTTTTGGAATAAAACTTTGTACTACTATTAAAAGAAATTTTTTTTTAAGGATTTTTCTATCCATTTTTTGTACTAAAATACCCCTTATTTTTAATACCATACTTCCCGTTTTTTGGACTAAAATACCTCTTATTTTTATACTTAAACATGTTATTACTATATCCCACTCTTCCAATCGAGTTCTACAATAATATAGTAGAGAGAAAAGCCTTTTTCAATCCATCCCCTATTTTTTCGTATCCTAATTAGACACTACTTTTCTAATCAAGATCTACAACAATCTATACTACTATTAAAAGAAAAAAACTATTTTTAAATATTTTTTGGGTCCATTTTTTTGACTAAAATATCCATATTCTATTATATTGTAACAAGTTACTTATTAGAGTCCTATTAAAACTCAATTTCTTAGAAACAAAAAGATTTTCATATGTGGTAAAAGTAGTTAGAATGTTTAAGGTAAGCATAAAAATAAACATATAAGCTTTATTAAAACTAATTAGATATACTTTTAAAAATCCTTTTTTTTTTTTGGTAACTTAAAAATCTTTTTCTTAGTTTGATTAATAATATTGCGAATTTTAATTTAGACAAATATGAGTTTAAAGAAAAGTTCAATTAAATAATGAGATTAAGTTCAAATGACTTTATCTTCTAATTAAATAAGGTTAAAATATGTATTTATATGCGTCCTTTCAATTATATGTTGATAGCTTAATCGGGTGATTATCAAGAAAAAATACCCACTGCCGAGAATTGATGATTTGTTTGACCAGTTGAGAGGGGCTTAGTTCTTCTCTGAGATAGACTTGAGATCTGGTTATCATTACTTGAGGATCAGAGGTGAGGACATTCAAAAGTCAACATTTCGTACTCATTATGGTCATTACGAGTTTGTTGTGATGCCATTTGAATTGGCGAACAAACCTGCAACTTTTATGGATCAAATGCATAGGGTATTCAGGCCTCACTTGGATAAGTTTGTTGTTATCGTTGTAGAGGACATTCTGAATATACTCTAGATAAAGGGAAGAGTATGAGGAACATCAGAGGATCACTTTGCATACGCTTTTTTGACCATTAATTGTTTGTCAAGTTCGAGAAGTGTGACTTTTGGAGAGATGATGTCAGATTTTTGGGTCATGTGGTTTCTTGAAAGGGAATATATGTGGATCCAGTGGAAGTGTCACATCCCGAGTTCTACATCCAACAAATCCGGTATGGAATTCGAGGAATGACAATCATCTTCACAAGGAAGATGAATATCAGATGCACAACATAATTTATTATAACCATTATACAATTATATACATTAAAATCTACAATGTTACACTGTTATTCTACAATTTAAATCTAAATAAAATTAATACAAGTATTGTCACTAGACCTAAACCTTGAGGATGGCCTAGCTACCCAACCAACGCTTCCTTTGCGCTACTATTACAATCAAATTTTCATTGATTACTTGCAAAACAATGTATACACATGCACCAAGATACAGACACACACACACACACACACACACACACACAGAGGAAAACTAAATGAGGTTTTCATCCCAGCAAGCAATAACTAGATAAAACAAAATAGTGTGAGAAATCATGCTATTTGAAATAATGGTTACAAATCACAACTTTAATCGTAACGAAAATAAAAATAAACAATATGCAGTATGAAGCATTCCAATAATTAGGCATGAAATTCTAACCGAAATATAAATAAAATAACTGGAACATACATATAGATGTTTAGGCTGGCATGGACACCTTGGTGCATTCCCATAATAGCTGGCAAAAGGGCACTGCTCACTAGCGCAAGGCTCATGGTAAATTCAACTTACTATAGGAAATTAAATATACAGAAGTCACTCTGATGTCATGGCTGAGCCAGGGCTCATGACCATCAATAGAGACTGAACATCATTTACATTGATCAGATGGGATAAAACAGCCACTTGCAAGGACTCCAGAACGTCGCTCGTCAACCAGTATCCAAAGGAAACATCATAAACTCATCATACATTTCAAAGATACATAACATGGATGTAGTAGCCATACATTGGCCTACATCCACATATCGGCACAAAGTTGCGGGCATATTACCCCACATAGCACACATCTCATACGTATGCAATTCATGCACATAAAAACCAAATAAAGATGCCTTTCATATTTAAAACTTGTATTAACGATTATATCATGCTTTAACACTTATATATAGTATAATATTATATTGAGACCATCAAACTTGAGAAAACATAGTTTTGTAAAAATGTTGTCGATGGCTTCAATCATCCAAGGGGTTCCCTCGTTTAACCAAAGGTGCTAGAAACTTAGAAATATATATTTTTATAATAATTTCAAATCTGAACTTTAAAGCAGAAGCATAGTTTTTATGGAAAACATCAAATCTGAACTGCAAACCATAATTATAGTTGTTAGGGAAAACATCAAATTTGAGCTGCAAACCAAAATTATAGTTTTAAGAAAAACATCAAATCTGAACTTCCAAAACAGAATTATAGTTTTAGGGCAAACTTCAAAACAAAATTATAGTATTTGTACAACAACTTCAAACCTGAACTTAAAATAGAAGATATAATTGCAACTAATCCAAGCATAAGAATATATTATTGTAACAACCCAAATTTCCAAGAAGAACATTTAGAAGTTATTATTAAATTTCTCTTTTAAATATTATATAATATAACAGCCGGGTCGATTTCCAAT
>JAUPMG010294433.1:7007-31443 GCA_031762675.1 Pachysandra terminalis | reverse complement strand
CCGTTGGAAAAATGACAATTTTGCCCCTAATCTGGTCATTTGGACCAAACAGTTAAATCCAAGGGTTGAAATATTTCAACATCAAATTTCTCTGAAAATTCCAAAAATCATGTGAAATGACCAAAATACCCCTGGTAGACCCCACCTGATCCTTCTTAGTCATAAATCCACTTTCAACCTTAAATTTGAATTTCTGAGCCAAAATGCTCTCCAATGAATATAAACTTGGGATAATTCGAAGTCCGTTGGAAAAATGACAATTTTGCCCCTAATCTGGTCATTTGGACCAAACAGTTAAATCCAAGGGTTGAAATATTTCTTCAAAATCAAATTTGGATTCCTCGTCGAAACACCTTCGAAATGACTGTAATTTTGTGAAAATCCGAGTTCGAGAGTTAAAGGGCTATTTTTGTTATTTTTAAATTATCAAAAAAGGACGGAAAAATACAAGGGAAAAAATAATAATAATAAAATATAAATTTTGGGGGAGAAGTGAAATAAGATAATAAGAAGAATATTTGAGAAATAAAATGAATTTTAGAAGCTGCCACATGGCGGATCACAAAGAGAAAATCAAAATAAAAAAGAAAAGAAATAACAAAAATAAAAAAAATAAAAAAATAAATTTGCAGAGAGAGCACTCGTGCTCTCTCCCTCTTCCCTCTTTTTCTCTTTCCTTTCCTTTTTCTCTCTTCCCCTCCTTTCTCTCTTTCTTTCTTTTTTCTCTTTCCTTTCCTTTTTCTCTCTTCCCTTCCGTTCTCTCTTTTCCTTCTTTTCTCTCTTCCCTTTCCTTTTTCTCTCTTTCCCTCCCTTTCTATATAAGAAGGCAAGGGACGAACACAAAGGGGACGCGATTCATCATCTTCTTCACGGAGAAGACCCGCACCCTCTCTTTTTCTCTCTTCCGGCGACGCGTCACCATCACCTTCCGGTCTATCTCTCCCGCCCATCACCTGCACCGACTACCCCAATCACAGCACCTCCATTACAGAAATCAGTACCCCCTTGTTTCCATATTCAATCATTCCTCACACAGCAGCAACACTAATTCCTCAACAGCGGCGAGATACTGTTCGACGGTGCTGCAATCTCTGGCGAACCCAACTCGGTAACTCTCTCATTCTTCATTTTTTATTTCCCCATTTTCTTTTTCTTCCTCTTCTATTCTTCTCCACGATCTCCTGTCCAACACCCGTAGCCATCACCACCTCCTCTTCTCTTCCGTCCACCAATAGAGCATCCCATTGAGCCTGCAACTCCCTCCTTCCCCTGTCTTCTTTCCCTCATTACCTGCAACACCCTTCCAATCATTGAAACCAACCCAGAAACCTCCATCTGAATCTGCCCTGCTCACCGCACCAGTGTCGCTCTCCCACAACCAAGCTCCATCACCTTCACCTTTCGAACCACCCATGGCTACGGCCATCGCCTCCGCAGCTCCAGCGAAACACCACCACCTGCAACCTCTCTCTTCCTTCCCTCTCCTTTCTCTCTCTTCCGCCTCCCCTCTACTTCTTTGCTTCTTCTTCTCCCCTTTCTCTTCCCTTCCATAATCTCTCTCTTTCTCTCTCCTCTGCTTCTTTTTCCCTTCGTTCTTTTCTTATTCTCATTTTCTTCCCTCCTTTTTCTCTATCCCATGTTTCCCTTCCTTCTTCTTCTCAGTCTTCTTCCTCTGTAAAACAAAAAACCAGAAAATAACCAAAAAGCCCCTTTAACCCAAACCTACCTCAACCCAAACCCCTTAACCAGTTAGACCCAAACCGGATCCCTTTCAAGTCGAACCAATCCAAAGCTGAACCAAAACCCAGAAAACCCCAAAACCAGCAATCTGAACCCTAAGGCCCCGTTTGGTAGAATAAAAAAAAAAGGGAAAAGAGCTTAATGTCCAATAGCCGCCTCTCAAGCCAAGTTTATTGTGGAGCTCCAACGCAAAGAATAGAACATCGAGAGCACAACTGCTACATGTATATTTTTGTTCTATTTTTAATTTTTTATGATGTTATAAATTGTCAGAATTGAAACCATGTTATGAATGAAATTTCTTTTTGTGAGTTTAATTGGTGTTTTACAGTATTTTTAGAATTTTAATACATTTAGATGCATTTTATTTCATTTTTAGGATGTTAAAACTTTAAAAATTTCTTTTTAGGATTGATTTTAGTATTTTATCATTTTAAACCAATTTTTAGGATTTTCAAGAATTTTCGTTAATTTAGTTTATTTTGTAGAATTTTAATAAATTGGCCGAATAATATTTGAACCAGGTAACCGGTTAAACCAGGAGTAGATGGGTGCCTAACACCTTCCCATCTCATAAATAAACCTCCTTACCCGAAATCTGGTTAGACCATTGCTTATTTAATTTTTTGTCTATTTTGGGATTAACTGACATATCATGGGTGACCATTCACACCCGAACTCAATGGATAGTGGCGACTCCACATCTACCCGATCAACCTTGGGTCCACCCGACCGTGGGGTGATCACAAATGTAAATGTTGGTTGATTAGAATATTGCTCATGATTGTGATATTAGTTAATAGAATTGGTTTAAATTTTTATCAAACTTCTTCTTTATTTAGTATGCCCTGTTGTATCTCGGGTTATTTGTTGGTTTGGCTGCATCCATGGTTTTGGAGCCGAAGGTCATTCCGTTGGAAATCCTCGAGAGCGTGACACTTTGGCCACACTTCGGCTAGTGACCGCCATAGGAAAACAACAAAATCGGACGGCAGGTCATCGCAACTAGGGCTGATAGGGTACGCCTTGGTCATACCCAAATTGTCAAGCAAACCTATGAGGAAAATAAAGTACCAGATGAAACTTCCCATTAATCAAAGTAGGAAGAAACGACCATGTCACAGTCAGAAATTGCGCCCACAAGGACGTATTCATACCTTCCCTATTGCGCAAGAATTCCTCCATGTTTACAAGTTGATTAACCTAGGAGCCACCTCGATGCTAAGGATGATAGTTATGTAAGGACGGAAACCAAATGTGCTTTCAATATCAAGAACTTCAATAAGACTCGAGGCACTAGTACCCAGGCGTGCAGTGTCCCACCTCCACCCTCGGGGATAATGATTGTGCATCTTTTGTTGCTTCATGGTACCATCTGAAAGTCTAAATTCGCTTTCTCTAAACACAGGAAAGATCTGCGGCTCGGGAGCATAAGATTTGAAGTGCTCATACAAGAACATCTATAAGAAGGGAACCAACATCAATGTCTCAATATCGTACTGACCCATAAACATGCACACGAGCTCCGATATGATGTCCAGGCGCATATACAGATTCTCTAGAAACAAGGGAGCCAATGCAAAGGAGCGCCCCTGCGCCGTTCTTATCGCCATAGGAAATACTTTCTGAGAAATACCATCATTGAGAAAGCGCTCCAGGATATACCTACTAAGCCAAAAGGCTATAAAATCCTCCAAGCGGTGCTTGCTATTCACCCTAACACCAACTTTGTAGCCGTGATTCTATTCAGTGGCCACCTCTGCACGTAGTTCCAACTCCGTGTAAAAATGGCGTATCCAACAATAGAAATTGGACTGCTTCAACTTCGTATCTTTTGCACCTGAATTCCAAAACATCGGCTTACACCTGGAAGCAATCATAGCCTGCCTTAGCACATCTTCAATCACATTTTCCTCTGTTGTGAGGGCTATTTTACCAATATCATCGTCTCTAATGATATTAAGCCTCATCAGATAACCTACATCCTCTAGGGATTGTACAAACGTGCCCCAAGCTGTAACAAAAGTATGATACGCAGGACTCCACCATGATACCAAGGGGGTCAAAGCCACCATGCCCTGTTTAATATCGAGATTCGAAAAAAGAATTATAGAGCTATCAATACCAGACTTCTCCAACGCCTTCTGATACTGAGGCATGACGAACATCTCTTCACAGCATTCTCTCTAGCCACCAGAAGGGCCGGTGTGATTCAAAATGAATATTCGAAGGGAGAATATCCCTTCTCTCAAGTAGGAACCTCAGCATATCACACTCAAATTCACCCCCCTCTGTTCCAATACAATGAAGTTTCCATCCGTCAACGGGTTCAAAATCATTCATATAGAAATCCTGAAGTCAAACACACAGGCCCTCAACATATCCTTGAGAATCTGATTCATCCGTTCTGTCTGACCGTTGGTTTGCGGATGAAAGGCTATGCTAAAATCAAGATGTGTACCCATCGCTATGTGTAGAATCTTTCAAAAATAGAATATGAATCTGGAGTCCCTGTCTGACACAATCATAACTAGAACATCATGCAATCGGGCAATCTCCTTAATGTATAGTCCGCATAACTCATCAATGGAAGGCACAATCCGAATAGCCAAAAAGTGTGCAACCGTAGTCATCCGATCCATAATCACCCAGATGGTATTGTGACCAAATCGACTCCTAGGCAACCCCACTCAACAATTGGCAATGGTTGAAACATACCCGCAGGTCTTTGATGCGTTGCCTTGACTTGCTGACAAGTCATATATCGTGATACATATAGAACAATCTCCTTCTTCATGCCTCTCCACCAAAGGTGACTACGCAAATCAAGGTACATTTTCGTACTGTCAGGTTGAACTGTATACCTCGTCTTATGGGCATCGTTGATAATCTCTCTCCTCAGTTCATCATGACTTGGTATACACATCCGCCCTCTGAACTTGATACTACCATTAGTGTACAAAATTAAATCATTGTGCTCCCATCTGCAACCTCAAAAAGTAACCACTGGTCCTTTTGCTCTTCCATAATCCTAGTAAGAATAGTGGGGTTTACGGTCAGACTAAAGAGCTGCACTCTCCAATCATGACCCTCAGCATGGAAATAAATTTCAGAAAGAGCTTCCAATATCTTATATTCCTTCACAAGAAGAAGTGAAACCATGCTCCTAGGCTTCTTACTTAGAGCATCCGCAACAACATTCACCTTCCCAGGTGGTAATGCAACGAGAAGTTATAGTCATTTAGTAGATTCAACCATCTCCTCTAGTGCGTGTTGAGCTCCTTTTGAGAGAAAAGATACTTCAAACTCTTGTGATTGGAAAAGAGTTCGAACGCCTCTCAATATAGAAAGTGCCTCCACACCATCAAGGAAAAAACTACCGCAACCAACTCAAAATCATGCATAGTATAGTTCACCTCATGCGTCTTCCACTGCCTCGACGCATAAGCCACTACTCGACCATTATGCATCAGCACACATCCCAAACCCTACAATGAAACATCTATGAACATCACAAAGTCCTTACCTCAGACTAGAATAGTCAGCACTAGTGTAGAAGTCAAAAACGCACACGAAACTCCTCAAATGTCTTCCAACAAGCCCTCACTACACACAAACTTAGCTACCTTCCGAGTCAAATGAGTGAGAGGCGTCGCTATACTAGAAAGTTCATGAATGAACCTTTGGTAATAGCCTGCAAGGCTTAAGAAACTCCTAATCTTCGAAGCATTCTTGGGCTACTTCCAATTCAAGACTGCCTCAACCTTGGCTGGATCCACAGAAATCGCAACCTTCAAAACCATATGCCCGAGGAATTTCACCTCTTCTTGCCAGAAGTCACACTTCTTAAGCTTGGGATACAACTGGTGGTCCTATAACAACTGCAAAGCAATCCTCAGTCCTCAGATGTTGCATATGCTCCTCTCTCGATCGAGTGTACATAAGAATGGCATTGTAAATGTCAAAGAACTTTTCCTAAACATACTCCGGGTTTGTCAATATTGTGACATAGTCCTTGAGTGTCTGTAACCGAGTATATTGAAGATCAAGAGTTGCAGATTCAAGGAAGACCAAGCTACAACAAAGCATCTATCGAAATTGGTCCCTTATCCAAAGGTATATACACATACGTACTAGACAGCTCCTAGAAATACACTATTCATTGTATATTGACTTGTTTCAAGGGAGCTTGGAGTAAACTTACTTGCTGAGGTACACTCCGTAATCCTTGGCCATCTGGATGCGAGTCTGAACAACCAAAGATTGCCCACGGATGGTCGATACCATTCATCGATGGACCTTGGGAAAAATGACCATAGAAATGATAAATCAGGCTTTCCCAGGGGCACCGGTTATCCGACCAAGTGTCCGGTCAACCGAACAGGGTGTTCGGTCAGTCTTCGACTGGTCGGCCCCTGTACCGGTCGCATAGTAGACCAATACTGGTTTGTGCGATTTGCACGTACCCAGTTGATTGGACAAGTGCCCTGTTGATCAGTCAGAGCATCCGGTTGACCCCGGATCGATTGGATAGCTCGCCGGTTGGTCAAAACCCTAAGTTAGTTTTCAAAACCCTGAGCGCTACCGGGAAACCAATTGAAAGGCCTGATCGAACGGCGGTTCGAAGGGTTGATCGGTTTTGTCTTTCCATTTGATTTTTGAGTTTGAAATTCAAATTAAAAGTAAGTCGGTGGAGTCATTGGTCAACCGCCCAGTTTGGCCGATCGACCGGAGGCCATGAGATTTATAAACTCTTTAAATAAGAGTACTAGATCTAAATAGCAAAAAAGACCTGCACGTTTTTCTCTTAAGCCCTTGATCTAGATTTGAGAGCTCTTGGCTCTTCTTCAGGGTAGAGAAAACCTCTCCTTCTATCTTCTTCTCATTCATAATGGAATTGACATTCTATGTCAACTAATTTGAAGAAGAAGGAGTGAGATCTAAGTCCTTACCCTTATTGTGATGCATTGAATTCATATCACACATACACATCTAGGGTTATAAGGCCCTCGTCTTCGTTAATCATCAACTACGAAATCCAAGACGGAAAGGAGCGAGGAACGTGAGCGGAAAACAGGGATTCAGGCTCACAACAGACGATCTTCACTTGGGGTAAATCTCGTAGAAGTAGTCCATTTACTGTTTTTAATTTAGGTTAAAAACTGTAAAGGTTTGAGGTTTCCGTGAAACCTTGGATTTTGGAAGTTGACCGTAAAACCTCGTGGTGGTTTGGGGTTAACCAGGAAACCTCGTGGCGGTTTGGAGGTTAGGCGTGAAACCTTGTAGTGGTTTGGAGGTTATCCGAGAAACCTCGTTGTGGTTTTGGGTGAACCAGTGAAACCCTTGTAACGTCTTGGAGAATGCCGGTAAATTCTCACACGATTGGAGGTGAGCAGTTGTAGTGATCATGACCCTACTAATTAATTTAATTATTAAATGATAGTTAATCCTAATGAAAGCCTTAGGGTTTAATTGAAATTATAAAGGGCTGGAATGGACCTATGTGTAATTATGATAAGTTAATGATTAATTGTATTATTATGTGATTTAGGTGTAAGGGGCTGGGATCAAACCCAACTAAATTAGAAGACAAGAGGGCTGGCCGAAAAGGCCAATTGGGCTAAAGGTAAGGGCATATTAGACATTTATTATCTAATTTGGATTGGAGAGAGGGAGATAATGGGTTATCCCACTAACACACGTACAATCTTAGGAGAGAGAAAGTGTGTTTCATACTATCAAACGAAGAGAAGAAAAAGGGTTAGCAGAAATCTGGTTTTGGGAAGAAGAAGGAAAAGAAGATTGGTGATCTTCATTGCCGGAAATCTATCTACATCAGATCTACGTAAACGAGGTAGGGATTCCTGCGTTTCGACGGTAACTTCCTTTATGAATGACTTCAATGCTATACATATAGGATGGGTTGTATAATTTGCATGTTAGATCTAAATCTAGAGAAAATGGTAGGAATGATGCTATGATTTTGTTTTATATGATCCATGGTGTTGCTGTGTTTACTATGTTACTTTGTTTTTTCAAGATCCATGTTCATTTTGTTAGATCTATAGTTGATTATTTGTTAAGTGCCTGTTTAGATCTGTGAGAATGAACTAGTTTTATGTGGTTGTTGTTTGGGATTTATGTGTAGGCTTTAGAGACTGATTTGTGATGATACACATTAGAAATCACTAGGTTTGAGTATAGGCACGAAGCCCTAGAAGAAACCCAAAAAATGGCTAAATTTATACGTTCGGTCGGAGTCTCGGCGGCTACCGAGCTACCAAAAAATGTCCAAAACAATGTGTTCTTTGGACATGCTACGGTTGCACACTTCGGTAGCAGTGCTATCGAGCTTCTCGGTAGGATATTCCGCAGTGACCGAGTAACTACCGAAATCACTAAAAGCTGTGTAATCTCTAGACCAGCTACCGAGCCTCGACAGCTGAGCTAACGAGCCCCTCGGTAGGAGACTCGGCAACTACCAAAGTTCAATGAACCTCAAATTTTATGAGGGTGATCCTCATTGAGTTGTGTACATGCCTATATGGATGGTTTGTGTGCAAAGGGTTTAGAATTGGACGAATAATAAAAAGTGTAGGAGAAGGTCTGAAACTTAGGATTATCAGACTGATTGGAATGGTATATGAGGTGTTATCAACTCAAAGATTTTGGATATGGTCTTAGGACCTCAATATAAGAATAATATGGTTAGAATTGGTCATGTAGGACTAGATTGGGTGATTAGTGCTTTTAGCATCCAATGTTGACCTAGGTTTGACTTGGGTTGACTTCTGTATAACTTATGTTTGAATTTGATGATGTTGACTTGAATGACTGATTGAGGGTACTGTGAGTATCCAAGATTGTGTATGATGTTTGTGTTGATTGAATTGAAATTATATTATGGATAGGTGAGCTTCCACCGTGGGTGAAAGTCCCTAAAGGAAAGATTTGGTATGGGTGTATTTCACCGTGGGTGAGAGTCCCTACAGGAAGGTTTAGTTACAGGTGAGCTTCCATCGTGGGTGCAAGCCCCTAAATGGAATGCGAGTATACTGGTGTATTCCACCGTGAGTGCAAGTCTCTTAAGGAATAAGAATGATGGCTTTACTCTGTGGGTGCAAGTCTCTAAAAGAATGGGTTACTGATACAGGTGTGTTTCCACTGGTGCAAGTCCCTAAAAGAATTGACAGGTGGCTTCCTCTGTGGGTGAAAGTCCCTAAAACTATGGCATGTTACTAGTGTATTCCACTGTGAGTGAAAGTCTCTTAAGGAATAGGAATGATGTTTCTACCGTGGGTGCAAGTCCTTAAAATGATGGGTTGTATGGTCGTGAGTTGGAATGAGCATGTGACTGGGCAAGGCCTAATGACACCTTGAATTGCATCTCATTTTACTCCATGCTTGCATCATACATTGCATTGCATTGCATTTGTGTTTGACTTGACTGTGATGCATATTCATTATGACTTCTTGATTGTGAATGTGATTGTGATTGGGTCGCAATGGTCGTAGCATGGTGGGACCATGTAGTTACAGGTGTGGTTTTACCGTGGTTGCAAGTCCCTAAAGGAAAAGATTGTATAGGTTGCTTCCTCCGTTGGGTGAAATCCCTAAAAGAATGGTTATATGTTATTGCTCGTGACCATAGTGAGACTATCTGTTTGTTATGTGTTTACTTATGTGCATAAGGGTGTGTTTCCACCGTGGGTGCAAGTCCCTAAAGGATTGGTACATGAGACTTCCTCCGTGGGTGCAAGTCCCTAAATGAATGGTTATGTGCAAGATATGTAATACGTGTTTATATGGTTAATTGGCCGTAGCATGGTGGGACCATGTGGTATATGCTTATATGTTGATTGGCCGTAGCATGGTGGGACCATGTAGTGCTTGTTGTGAAACATAGTTAGACTATTTGATTGCTGTGATCTTGTTGTTGTGTAACATGGTGGGACAATGTGTACACTTGTATGATTGTTGGTTTGGGACATGGTGGAACCATGTGGAATTTGCTTGAACATGATGGGATCATGTGGGTAATCTTAACATAGTGGGACTATGGGGATTATGAACTAGTGATGATTATAATTTGATATAGTATGGTTTCCATGTGAACTGTGATTTTACATGATGATTGTAATATTCATGTTAGTATATGAAATATAGTATGATGACATGATTAATACACATATGACTGTGATAGTATATGTTGGGTGAAATGCATGAAATGAACTGTATTGATTTACATGCATAAAAGTAGATATTGTAGTCTCGTAGGATTTCTCTACTAGGCTTCGGCTGATCCTTACCTCTACAAGTGATCGGATTTTCTAAGTCCTGGCTGGATTCTGGAGATGGTGTTTTGAGATACATTGGTTTATGAGACTATATGATTTTACTTTTATGTTATTTTCATTTACCTTGGTTTGACCCCATGGAGGGTGGAATTGTAATAGAGATCTTCTAGACTTGATTACTTATTGTGGGTTGATAGCTCAACATGCTTGGTTGGGCTTTGATTTTAATTCTGATAGACTTCTGCTGGTATTTATTTAGTTGAGACTCTGATTCAATCAGGTAAGAGTTAATGTTGTGGCTATTTATCCGTATCCACGCGGTGGGTCCAAAGGTCGGTTCCTTGGAATCCTCGAGATTCCATATCTCGGATTTGGGGTGCGACAGCCGTAGAAATAAAAACCTACCATAGAAATCCTTGAGACGTACGGGTGGTATCTCAAGGGAGTGGACTATGCTGGGGTGCTGAGCCACTATAAATCTCATATTGAATGGTTTGCTTGTGTACTTTAATTCCATGTATTTGTATGCATATCTATCAATATATGTGAGCTATTGTTTTCAATTTTCCCTTAATTGTTAAAACTATTAGCATAATTTATTAGGTTATTAAAAGGGCCCAAATAATTCCGCATATCGGCACAAAACCTATTCACCCCCATCTCTAGGTAATTATTACGTGCACTTTCAGTTATCCACAAAGATCACAACAAACTTCTCTAGGTAAGGGTGAAAGATACGATTCATAAGGCCCATGAATGTTGTAGGTGCATTCGTCAAACAAAATGGCATGAAAACAAACTTCTGGAGCCTGTACCTAGTCTTGAAAGTTGTCTTATGGACATCCTCATCCTTGATCTGCAACTGATGATAGCCCAAACTCAGTTCAAGCTTCGAGAAATACACCACACCCTCAAGTTGATCAAATAACTCCTTAATCCTTGGCAATGGGTACTTGTTCTTGATTGTCATAGAGTTCAATCAGCGGTAATCAACACACAAGCGCATGGAGACGTCCTTCTTCTTCATGAAGAGCATAAGAGCACCCCAAAGAGATGTGTTGAACCTCACAAAACCCAGGGCCAAAAATTGATCCAACTAGACCTTGAGTTCTTGCAACTCAGACGGAGCCATCGAGTGTGTCGCAAGAGAAATAAGCAAAGTCCCTTGCACAAGATCAATTTGGAACTCTATCTCTCTCCTCGACGGGAAACCAAGAATTCCTGGAACAGTTCTCCAAACTCACACACCACATGAATACGGTCGATGGTTCGCTTCTCATCCTCCAAGGATAGCAACCATATTCTCCAACTGATCCCCCATAGAACCAACAAAACGGAGCGAAGTCAAACCCAGTATATGAAACGTCATAACCCTTTAGAAACAGTCAATCCTGGCATGATGGGCAAACAACCAATCCATGACATCGAAATCCTTCATCTCCAACACAAACAAATCCATAGGAAAGGTATAATCTCCTACTTGGATCACACAGGATGAACAAATTCGAGCAAGAGAAACCACACCCCCTACCGGATTACTCATAGAAACACCCACATCTAGCTTCTTACAAGCTAGACCCAATGATAACACGAAAGTAGATACAATAAAAGAATGTGAAACACCTGAGTAAAACAAGATATGTGCACAAGAATGGAAGACTACCAAGGTTCCTTCCAGAGCTGCTCTTTGCTAATCATCATCTCTCTGCGCTAAGGTGGACACACGACCCTGCGGCGGCAAAGGTGGAGCACAACCTGCTCTCAACTGTTACCGCTGTGCTCTCAGCGGTGTAGGACAAAATTGCTTCATATGGCCTGGACATCCACAGTTGAAACATACCCTCGGCCCTTGGCCCTGACCTTGTTGGCCCTGCTACTACTTTGGAGCTAACGCTGGACGAGATGCTAAAGGAAATGCATGAGTACCGGCCAGACGCTATTGCTAATGCTGTTTATGATGGGTCCTCTGCCTCTTCCCATCACCACCACGATGATGACTCGGTTGCGACGAAGAGGGATACATAGCACCCATACCCTTCTTCCGCAGCCGATCGCGCTCCACGCGGAAGATCTCTGCCTCTCTTCACCCTCTTGGCTCTATCCAAGACCTCAGAAAATTGCATCAAACTCAAAATGGCAAGCTTTTTCTGATTGAAGACTTCAAACCGGCTTGAACTTCTTTGCGTTGTGACCCTCAGTAGCCATAATGTACGGAAAAAATCTCATCAACTTAACGAAGCGCGCCTTGTACATCCTCACCGACAAACAATCTTGTTGCAGGGTCATGAACTTAGTCACCCGATCATCCCTATAGTTCTTTGAAAAGAACCTCTCGAAGAACAACTCCTGAAATTGCTCTCATGTCACTGGAACATCACCCAGCTCCACAGAATCCATCTTCCACCAATGATACGCCTCACCCTCTAGCTTGAAGGTCGCCATACGCACCCTCTCCTCCTAAAGACAAACCATGGCCACGAAATTCTTGACAATCATGTCGATCCAAGACTGAGCTGCTGGTGGTCCATCAGATCCACTGAAAAACAGGGGATTCAATCGCTTGAACTGGTCAATCCAACACCTAGGCTGCACTACGGAAGGTACAACCGGAGCCAACTGCACTACTTGCACCTGATCTGCATCGTCATAACTCGCTACTGTTGTAACACTACAGCCATGTCACCTAGAATATGGTGAACATCAACCAATTGATGGGCAAAACAAGCATCTCCACAACCGCTAGCCCTTGCAGTACTGCGCCTCCCACTACTATCCACCTACACTTTCCAATAGAGAAACAAACATACAATAAGAAAACAACAAGCAAAACTTATGCAATTATTGTAAACTTAAAACTTACAATCGCACCACGGATCCATGAGATAGAGACAAAGGCATGACTTGAAAAACACAAGAACCACCTAATCCTCACTCACAATCTATACCTCAGATACACTAAGTCATCCTAAGATTTCAAATACACTTAAATGAACCTAGTGCTCTGATACCACTCTGTCACATCCCAAAATCTTGATCATATCGAAAGGTGTGCAATCTGAATCGCGAAGATGTAACCTTGGGCTCCAATTTCTAGGAGGTTGCTAGGTCACTAATTCCCTCACATACAAGGTGCAATGGAGATAGCTCACCTAGACCAGAATACTACAACAAAAGTCTTAACTCCTATATTATGAGTTAATAGTTTTTTTTTTAAATTAATAACAAGTGAAATCGACAAGGTTCTCAAATAAATCCTATTAGCAATCTATAAATCAAACTGCTATTAAAATCCAATATAGGACATAATCAAAACTAAGGTTTACAAATCAAATAAGAAACCAAAGTCAAACTAGTCTAGACTCTTAGCTAGAGCTACATACTAATCCACAAGGAAGTCACTACTAACCATCGTCACCTCCTTGCCAGATCGCGTGAAGGGCCAGTAAATATATCCCAATGAGGGGTTAACTCACAGCTAGTAAATGCATGCTAACAACTAGCCCTTCACACAAGACACACAGAGCGAACAGCTCATCATGCTATCACACAATTATGTTATTCCATAGATATTCACATGTTATCTCATACATCACATTCGATTCATATAAAATCCATCATGACATCCAAAACATGTGATATAACAGTTCTATAACAATTATCATACTAAATCCCATGATAATATGTATATAATAAATGAATTGCATCGATTGTCATACATGACGTATCTGGCCTAACAACATATCAACTTGCCATGGTACACTCATGGCAGATCAATCATAACGGGACGATAACCCACAATTTTTCAGAAACTGTGTCCACATGCTAACCATCTTTAATGGTATGTACATGCAAACATCCATATTGTATAACCATTCACAACAGAACATCAACGGTGCTCTTATTAGTTGAGTTGATTCAAATTTCTGTCATGGACTTACGGATACCCGTCAGGCCAAAGATGATCCAACTTTCAGGAAGGATCAAATGCCATCTGTACCCCATTTTAATCCAGCTGGGTAAGACTATCACAAATCAACGTGTGTAAACACAATTCCAGGGATTTTCAACCCCGGTCACAAGCGTCCAAGACTATTTTCCTTTAGGGGCTCAAACCCACGGATCCCACTTAACTTGAATCCAAATCCAACCACCCTGATAAGACACAAGAGATTTCCTAATATCATATTTATTCAATTCATGGTTGACAAATAGCCCAAATATAGCCGATCATCCGTAACGAGATAGACTCATGCCACAAGGGTCACCTAAGCTCCAAAAGTTTAGTTACTGAACAACTACTCAACATTAGTCAATACTATCATGCCCCGAGATCCGTGACATGGATAACTACGATCTCACACGGATCTCAAGGTGTGACCACAACAAATCCATCACATGGATTCGGCATGATTTAATTAATAAGCCCAAACACGAAGTATCCATATGGAAGTAAAACAATTCACAATATCTTTCACAAGCGTCTCATTGATTCAATCCACAATGTAATAAACAAAATAAGCTAAGTCTATTACATTTCCCAAAACCAT
Source organism: Pachysandra terminalis (assembly GCA_031762675.1). NCBI lineage: Eukaryota > Viridiplantae > Streptophyta > Magnoliopsida > Buxales > Buxaceae > Pachysandra > Pachysandra terminalis. The sequence goes on along the minus strand of JAUPMG010294433.1, from coordinate 16,859 downwards.
CATAACATAACTTGACATAATAAAAATCTGAGTCATAAGTCTGTGACATAAAATAATTCAGCTTCATCTCAATCACCATCTCTCTCTAGATCATCTCAACCTATAAACATACAACGCATGAAATACGTAAGCTATGAGGCTCAGTAAGTACACATGATACACATGTAAACAATATACATCAACATCTCAATTTAGTATGTCACAGGTAATCTCAGAACAACAGTAAAAGAAATGCAATGATAATGATATCGTGCCATGAATGGAATGCATACCGTCAAATGCTTTAATATGAAATGATGAAGCACAAACAATGCAACGAGTAATGAACCTATTCTAATGTATGGAAAGTATCCTGTTGTCGTGTTAATCCTTTCCCCACGGTGTCTCCTCTATCACATCAAACAATCTCACCTCAGAGTGTCTCCTCTCTTACTTCTGAGGAAGTGTTGCCCCAGAAACTGTACATGTCCCATAACTATTTTCAGGGAATATATACCCCGAGGAGATAGTATGACCACTAATCATTTTCAAGGAATCTCAACCCTAGGTCGGACTTAGCCCTAGTTCCGTTACAGGAATAGTACCCTACAGTGGAACTACGCACCTGATTCCGTTATGGTGGAACAACACCCTTGTTCCGTTACGGGAATCACAACCCTATCGTGGAACGACACACCTATAAGTGAAGAACTCAAGTGTGAGTACCTTCTGATAGTTTCTCCGGGCTTAGCTTAACACTACTCACCCTCTGCTAAGATGCTATGAATGCAAGCAAGTGTATCACACATACCCACATACATTTCTCATATCTTATACCTTGCACATGATAGACTGTAAGAGGGCTCCACTGTGTCATCAAACTAGAACCTATCCCAAGTGCCCAACCCCAAGTCTCACATGCACACACATGATATTCTATAAGAGGGTTCCACTGTGTCGTCATGACTAGATCCTATCCATGTGCTCAGTGCCACATATCACATATCAGAACTATGCATATTGTCTCATATACCCACTATGCACATCACAATCACATACAACATCAATTTTCGTGTACACATGTTACACACATTCTATGAATATAATCATTATTCATATCATGTCAAAACATGGTTTAACACCTCATTAATAAGTACACAAGCTCATTAGAATACATGGTATTTAAGCATGCTTGGAACATAAATCAAAATCACTGAAACTGACTAACCGGTCGACCGAACCACACCAACCGGTCGACCCGACCACTATAGGTCGCAAAAATAGAAAAGAGGTATTCGTTGAATGGAACCTTACGGTCACACAACCGGTCGACCGAATACCAATAGGTCACCCAACTCAGTAAGGGATGTTTCATCGACCGAGACCTTCCAATTGCACAATCGATTGACTGAAACACCCATCCGGTCGACCGGAACCTATGAAACTGCACTTCCCAGATTCGAGGTCTAAAGAGGATTTCGATCATAGGTAATGCTATACCCGTCCGAAACACTCCAAACTCAGAATGTGAGGTCTCTAACACATATACAAACAATCCAAATAACCATGAACAACTTTCACGATTATCACGCACATATATCATTCATAAGCCTATTAGGAAACACAAATTCATGAAGAAGAACTCTAACAACTATCATATCACTTTATGATCATTCTCATGCATTCACAACCATTCCTAACACATCTAACATATCATCATGATTATCTACATGTGTTGAAACAAGTAGTGTAGAACCACTTCTTCTTCTTCTCGTTCTTCTGCATCACACAATATTTCTCTAGGTTTAGATCTGAACGTCCCAAGCACAACAAATGATATGAAAGGCTTAGAGTCCTTCCATAATCAAAACACTTTCCTTGAATAGAAGAGTGAGAGGTGGAGTCGTGCACTCCCTCTCTACCTTCTAAATCAAATCAAAGCCAAAATTACCAAACTGGCCATGGTTTAGCCACATGGGTCAAATGACCAAGGTTGGGTACATGGGTTATGAACCCACTAGACTCATCCCAAGCCAAAACACACAAGAATTGGTAATTATGTGAAACACCCAAAATAAGTATAAATAACCTAATTATCCCCATTAGATAATTTAAGTACAGAATATCCCCAAGTCAACCAACTAACGTACTTAGCTTATAAAAATACTAGAAATAGTTAATAATATTGTTTTAAATTAAGTTTAAGTCATTAATTAGTTGTTTTTAATTTATAATTAGGTATAGGTCACTACAATTATGTCTAGTAATCCATAATAACTCTATTAGCTAAAACTAATTCCAGTGGTATGACATCTCTAATGCCCCCACCAAAGTCCTTCACCCAGAACAACTTAAGGTGAATACTCCACATCTAAGTATGTTATCATAAATTAAACAACATGAAATCACGCTTATACAATCATCATGCATAACACTTACCTTGCACATGCACTTCGTTCATATCATCATCCATATATATACATATAATAGTCTCTCGCATCCTAGGAATTTCCATGATTATCATAAACACATATCTCACATATCACATCATCAAATGACCAGATCCATTCATACCATCCACGAATCATTACATATTCACATATTTGTCCCATCACACACATACCTTATAGTACTAATTAATTAATCGACATTTAATCATGCACTACTTAAATCACATTCCATTACGTCTACACGTACAACCATATACATGTGCAAACCAATCACACACATTACACAAGCTAAATCAATCATATAACAAATCTTCACCCTTCTGTCAATTGAAGGTTCACTTCAATTATTGACCGAGAGGACCTACAGGGAAAAACACACTTTCTAGGTTGGATCCTCAGTTGACCGAAACTTTCTTCGGTTAACCGAGACCACAAAGACAAGCCACTGGAACCCAACTCTCAGTCGGCCGAACATTCCCTTCGGTTGACCGAGCACCTACAGACACGCATTGTTTCAGAAACTAGATCTCCAATCGAGAAACCCTTAGGTTGGTGTTCGGTTGACCGAACCATCTGTTCGATCGATCGAACAACTCGAAAACCTAGAATTTTTTATGCTTGCGATTGGGCTTCAAAGAGGTCTTTGGTAAACTCTAAAGCCTTAAAATCCACTCCATGTTCACATCAACAACAATCCCCTATATTCCAAGTATCCTATACTATTCAAATCGATCCAAACAAGAAACCTAAGTCCTCTAGGGATTAAAATCGATTAAAACAGAAAATCCACATGCTTTACTTTTCCAATTAAATAAAATTTTTTGTCAAATTTATTTTAGGATTAAAATCCCTAAACTTCACTATAACAATCACAATCACATCAACACTTTCAATTTACAGGAATCATAAATATATTACTTTCCTCCCATCTAAAGCATAATCTACACATTCATAAAACCCCTACCTTCATTGTTTTTCAAAACCTTTCTCTAGCAACCTAATATCAAAGGGAACAAAGAGCTAATTGGTAGGAAAACACCTACCTCAAATCAAGCACAAAATATCCCATGAAAATCTGTTGAATATTGGAGAAGAACGATCTCCAATCCACAATCCCAAGCATGAATTTCATTGAAAAAATGAAGAACACAAGGGAAGAAGATCTGAAATTCTATAAACCCTAGCTTCTCTCTCTTTTCTCTTTACTATTCTTATAACTAAAAACAATTCTGAACCAAATAAGAATAATCATTAAAACCAATACCCCATCACATATTTATAGAGAAAGAACTTGGTTCTCCGGTTCAACCACCGTTCCAACCTTGGTCCAATCCCATAATCACACAAAATCACATGTTGATCCATAATTCACTTAAAGTACAAAATATGATACGGTGCATGCTCACCTATACAAGCACACACGCATCAACACACAACATGCAATTAAAACACGATCAAGTCATGCAATTAAAAATCCGAAACAACTTATCTTCATATAATTAATGAAAATACAAATCCAAACAGATTAAACATCAATTATAAAATAACTAAATATATGTGCAATGTGTACCTTGTGAGTGTGTGCCACTTGTACATAAGTTTATGGGTCACTACAACAGACAATGGGGACGCTAACACTACATTGCCCGTCATTGTACCATATATGGGGAGAGGAGATGAAGCGGGAGCAGGACTCCCCAAAAAAAGGCTGAAGAGCAGACTGAGTAACAGCCAGAGGTTGATCGTTACCACAAAAGGAAACAAGATTGTGTGAAACAGAGGAGGTGTTCACGCTAAATTTTAATTTGAGCCATGATTTGGTGATATTTTATCATGCATGCAGTCATTTACCAAGCAACTAGCACATTTGATTTATATTGCACATGGTTTATTTGTTATTATATAGCATTATTAGCAACATGTTTTATCCCAACTAGTTGGGTTTAGATTATGAATGATCACATTTTCTACTTCGTTTTTGTTCACTCCAGGTTAGAATTTGAACAAACATTGTTCTGAAGATGAAACATCTCATTAAAAGACCGTAGCCTAAATGTCAATCTGAGTTGTTTGTGATTTTTAATTTTTTAATTCTCTATGATTTAAAATCAGATAAAAACCATCACATTAAAAGAATGCCCTATGACAACTAGTCCATGACAAAGTGCATTGATTCAAGGTTCAGAATCATCCCTTCAGGATATTATTTGTACATCTAGTTAAAAGTATCAATAATGAATGCATCTAGTTAAAAGTATCACACTTCTATAGATCCCCGCAATAGAAGTGTTGCTTGTGATGATTGACACAACTGGGGATTAGTTCAAACGGTTTCACCTCTCAAAAAAAAATACCTCTCTTTTAAATGGTTCAAAACCCAATAATATATAATAAGAAATAAAAGTATTTAAAATCTAAAGTGTAAATATGAGACATAGATCTATTTTTTTTAGGGTCTTAGATTTTAGGGTTCATTTTTTTTCTTTTAAGGTTTAGCATATATATATATATTTAAGGTTTTAAGTTTCATCATTTTGATAAGGTGTAATTTTAAGATAAGAAGCTTAGTATTTAGGGTTCACTTTTTCCTTTTAAAGGTTTATAAGTTTTAATAGTTAGTGTTATCTTATTATTTATATTTTATAATTTTCTTTACTTCAACCTTATTTCTAACAGTGACTAGCTTCTCCATTTCACATATTACAATGTAATCAAGCTTGGACCCCTAGGTGACCTAATCATGACTTGTGTCACCAGAATGTCGAGCGGGTGCGGGAGCGAGAGCGCTAACCTTGAAAATAACTTGTGGTCTAGAGCATCTACAGAGCGTCTGTATATATACATACAAACTGTAATTCATGTACAAAACATTTCAATTTTTACTCTTATGCTCAATCACATATACAATAAAAATGACAATACAAAAAAAAATCTCAATTTAACCTTAACCTAATTTAAGCTTATTTTTAGAATAAAACTCATCAATTTTTATATCTATACTACTATTAAAAGCAAATAGTACTTTTACAATTTTTTAGTACACTACTTTATTTTATTTATTAGTTTTTTTTGAAGTTTTATTAAAACTCCATAAATATTATCTCTTATCCTTAACTTTAATTCTTCACTCAATTTTGTGGGCAATAACTCTTCAATTTAAATCCCCTATTTTTCCTATTTTCACTAAAATTCTTTCACCCACGTTTCTTCCTTTTTTTTATTTATTATTTTTTTGAAAGTTTTATTAAAACAAACACAGATCCTTTATCTTATCATTAAATTTAATTCTCCAATCAATTTTTTTGGACAATAACTCTTCAATTTAAATCCCCTATTTAACCTATTTTCACTAAAATTCTTCCACATATGTTTCTTCCTTTATTTTATTTATTAATTTTTTTAAGTTTTATTAAAACTCCATAACTCCTATTTCTTATCCTTACTTTAATTCCCCATTTTTTTTGGGACAATAACTCTTAAATTTAAATCCCTTATTTTCTCTATTTTCATTAAAATTCTTCCACCCACGTTTCTTCCTTTATTTTATTTATTATTTTTTAAATTATTTTATTAAAACTCTTTAAATCCTATATTTTACCCTTAACTTTAATTCCCAATTTTTTTTGAACAATAACTCTTCAATTTAAATCCCCTATGTGATCACCCCATGGTCGGGTGGACTATAGGTCGATCGGGTAAACATGGAGTCGTCACCATTTATTGGATTCGGGTGTGAATGGTCACCCGTGATTTTAACAATTAATTTCAAAATTAAACCAAATATGAAGCTTAGGATGGTCTAACTAGATTTTGGTTAAGGAGGTTTAGTTAAGAGAGTGGGAAGGTGTTAGGCACCTACTCTCCTCTGGTTCAACCGGTTACTTGGTTCAAATTTATTTGTCCAATTTATTAAAAAAAACTCTAATAAGTCTAGAAAGCTACTAAATACAGATATAAGTAATAAATAATAATAAATAAATAAAATAATTTACAAAAACATAAAATAACCCTAAAACACAAAATATTAAATACGTCTAATTTACATGGTCTAAAGCATGCAAATAAAATGAAATAATCAAATAAAAACATAGAATACATCATAAAAAATCAAAATTTCTGCAAAAACAAACTGAGACTATCTATTTGCATTGATTTATTTAAAACCTAAAAAACATTTTAAAATTCACAGAAACTCCTATACTCTTGATATAATATACAGAAAATGTTTTAGGTTTAAGAACAATGACTAACTATTTTATTTGGAATTTTAAATATACAGTTAAGCTGCTGTAAATCCCTAAACATGCCGGTAGAAGCAATCAAACTGAACCAACTGGTAGAGTTTTTTTGCAAAATAAATTTTTTATATGGTTAAGGACAATGTATTCTACCTCCAATAAAAACAGTATTTCAAAAATCCTTTATCAGTATTTTTAATAAAACAGAAAACAGTTTTTACAAGGTTCCTGTAGCACATAACAGTGGATTTAAACAATTCACAAAAAATAAAATATAATAGCTACGAATATGAAACAAATTTTGGGTCTTCTTTCTAACAGAGTTGGGTTCATGCAAAATGGATCTCAAGAGAGGTCTCTGTGATTTATTGAACAGATGGAATTCAAGTGCTGAGCAAGATGTTACAAGTAAATAAAAGTCTAAAAATAAATAAAAGTAAAAATTAAAAAATTACCTGTAACAGGTTTGGTGTTTTTCCTCTTGTTTTGAGCTCTTTAGCTCAGCTTGAGAGGCAGTACGACGATGCTCGGCTTCCGGTTTGGTAAAGAAAGAAAAAAAAAGCTAAAACCCTCGAGTAAACAGGGCCTTCGGTTCAAATTTTTTTTTTTTTTTTTTTTGCTTTTTAGGGTTTTTTTTGTTATTTTGATATTTTTTTGGGGAGGGGATTGTAATGGATTTTCTGATTTTTTTTTCTACAGGGAAGAAAATGGAGGAAAGAGAAGAAGAAGGGAAGAGGAAGAAGTAGGAGAAGAAGAAGAAGAAGGGGATAGAGGAAAGAAAATGGGGGTTGTTGATGCTACCGTGCAGCAGCAAAACTGAGAAAGGAAGAGAGCTGGAAGAGACGGGAGAGAGCAGAGAAGTTGCAGGTGTCTGGTGCGTGCGCGAGGTGAGACGGTTGCTGGAGTGTGAGGGATGGCCACGCTTGGTGCGTGCGGGAACAACGAGGTAGGCGCCCGGAAAATAGGAGGAACAGGTCTTGCAGATGGCTGTCGGAAGAGAGAGAAAGCAAAGATAGCTTCGTCAGAGGAAGAAGCCGTGTCCACCCATTGAAGGGGGAGAGCCCCTCTGTATAGGAAAACTATTTTTTTTTTTTTTTTAATTTTAGTAATTTTCCCCTTCTCTTCTTTTTTTTTGAATTTTTTTAGCAACCCTCCGATCACAGCAACTGCTGCGATCCGGTTGCTATTCCGGTCACAGCAGCTGCTGCTACGACGACCTTCCCTTTCCCATTCTTCGTTTCTATTTATTTATTTTTTAAATTTTTTATATCATTATTATTGGCTTTCCCCCTCTTTTGCTTCTTAGAAAGTATCCAAATCGCACATTGTTTCTAATATTTTTTTTATCTCTTATCAAATCTTCCATAAATCTTTCTTTTATCTCAATCTTATTCCAAAATCCTTTTTTTTTTAATTATTTTTTCATTCAATTCATATTTTTCCATCAATTGTTTTATAAATTTAAAAATACCAAAAATAGCATTTCGATTCCTGAACTCGGAATTTTACAAAATCATAGTCGTTTCGAAGGTATTTCAGTGTGGAATCCAGATGTGATGTCGGAAAAATATTTCAACCCTCGGATTTGACTGTTTGACCTAAACGACCGGATTAGGGGCAAAATTGTCATTTTTCCAACGAACTTCAAATTAGCCCAAGATTATACTCATTGGGGAGCATTTTGGCTAAGGAATTTGGATTTGAGGTTGAAAATGGATTTAGGACTGAGATGAATCAAGTGGGATCTATTAGGGGTATTTTGGTCATTTCACATTTTTTTGGGATTTTCAGAGAAAATTGGCAATATGATTGGGGGTTGTTTGGAGATGATTGGGAGATAGAAAAAACCAAACTCAAGCCTATAGTAGCTGCAAAGATCAAGAGAAAGTCACTCTCGTGCAAATTGAGATGTCTACACCCTATTTTCACTAAAATTATTCCACCCATAAATCTTAAGAAAAAATCTATTGTCCTTTTAATAGTAAAATAGATATAGATTTGTTTCTTCCTTTATCTTATTTATTATTATTTTTGTAAAGTTTTATTAAAACTCCATTTATCCTATCTTTTATCCTTAACTTTAATTCCCTAATCGCTGTTTTTTGGATAATAACTCTTCAATTTAAATCCCCTATTTTCACTAAAATTCTTCCACCCACGTTTCTTCCTTTATTTTATTTAATATTTATTTAATTTTTATTAAAACTCCACAAATCCTATCTCTTATCCTTAACTTTAATTCCCCAATTTTTTTTTTTTTGGATAATAAATCCCCTATTTTCTCTATTTTCACTAAAATACTTCCACTAACTCTTCAATTTAAAGCCCTTATTCTCACTAAAATTCTTCCTCCCACGTTTCTTGCTTAAATTTTTATTAATATTTTTTAAAGTTTTATTAAAACTCCACAAACCCTATCTCGTATCCTTAAATTCAATTCCCCAATTTTTTTGGACATTAACTCTTCAATTTAAATCACCTACTTTCACTAAGATTCTTCCACCCACGTTTCCACCCATAAATCTTTAAAAAAAACCCCATATATTCCTTTTAATCGTAGAATTTATATAGATTAAATTTCTTATGTGTATTTATTATCCTTAAATTTAATTATTCAATCAATATTTTGGACAATAAGTCTTCAATTTAGATCCCCTATTTTCTCTATTTTCACTAAAATTCTTCCATCCACGTTTCTTCCTTTATTTTATTTATTAATTTTTTTTTGAGTTTTATTAAAACTCCCTAGATCCTATATCCGATCCTTAAATTTAATTCCCCAATATTTTTGGACAATAACTCTTCAATTTAAACCCCCTATTTTCCCTATTTTCACTAGAATTCTTCCATCCACGTTTCGTTCTTCATTTTATTTATTAAGTTTTATTAAAACTCTATAAATCCTATCTCTTATCCTTAAATTTAGTGCCCAAATTTTTTTGGATAATAACTCTTCAATTTAAATCCCTTATTTTCACTAAAATTCTTCCACCCACGTTTCCACCCATAAATCTTAAAACAAAAAACCCTATTTTCCTTTTAATAGTAGAATAGATATAGATTCGGTTACTTTATTTCATTTGTTAATTTTTTAAGCTTTATTAAAACTCCATTATTCCTATTTCTTCTCCCTCACTTTCTTGGGGGGGGGGGGGGGGGGGGGGGGGGGCGGGGGGGGGGTGGGG
>JAUPMG010294412.1:0-17283 GCA_031762675.1 Pachysandra terminalis | reverse complement strand
CCCATAGGGATATGGGGTGAGAGTCGCGATTTGAACCTAAGGGATTCCCACATGAATTTCCTTTGAGTTTGGGTCGTAACAAATTCTATCCACCAAGGCAGGTGGTGAGTCTTCTCTTAACTCACCTCCTAGATGTTAAACTTCCTTTGCTAGAATATTAGGGGCCTAAACGACCCCATCAAATAAAGAGAACTGTGGAAACTTATTTCTTGCTACTCTCCTAGTATATTAGCATTGGTGGAAACTAAAGTTAGACACAAGAAAGCTAATAGTATTTGCAATCTCATTGCCCCTGGGTGGTCTGCCTACCTAAATTACCTCATTTCAAACAAAGGGAGAGTGTGGGTCTGTTGGAATGATAGGGAGGTTGTGTTCAGTCCTATTTTCTGCTCAAACCAACTGGTTCATGGGACCTTAGTTATCAAAGCAACTAATACAACTGCTATGGTCAGTTTTGTGTATGGTTCAAATGATTCAAATGAAAGAAAGAAGCTATGGCAAGACTTTGTTAATGTTCAAACTCACTCTCCTTGGTTACTTATGGGAGACTTCAATGTAGTAAGATTTATCTCTGAAAAGTATGGGAGGAGGTATATTAATCTGCATGCTTCTAAGGACTTCAATGATTGCCTTGATCAGCTTGAGCTCAATGACCTTAGATACAAGGGTTGCAAATTTACATGGAATGACAAAAACCAGACTAATGATAGGATTCTTTGCAAGCTTGATAGATAACTTGTTAATCATGCATGGCTCCAGAAATGTTTGGCATCTGAAACTGAATTCCTCCCCCCTGGAATTTCTAATCACTCCCCATGCTTGGTAAGGGTTATGGAAGATGGACCAAAAGGTCCAGGTCCCTTCAAATTTTTCAACCACTCGGTTAATCATCCTGATTTCATTAAGCTGGTGCAAGACTCTTGGGCTGAAAATATCTTTGGCACACCCATGTTTATCCTTGTTTCTAAATTAAAAAGACTCAAGTTGATTCTCAAGTAGTGGAGCAAAAAAGAATTCTCTGATATCCATAACAGAATCAAAACTACAAAGGAAGAACTCAATAAGATCCAAGTTGAGATGATGAATGGTAATGGCTGCCATCTTCAAAAACAGGAAGCTGATAAATTTTCTCTTTATTGTGCTCTCCTCAGAGCAAATGAATCCCAACTTAGACAATAGTCTAGAACTCTGTGGCTTCAAGAGGGGGACAACAACTCAAAGTTTTTCTAGAAATCCCTGATTACGCCCAGATCTAGAAACAAAATCCTCTCTATCAGAACTGCCAATGGGGAATGCATCTTGGAGCACAACAAAATTGATGAAGAATTTATATCATTCCACAATGGATAACTAGGTGAACTCAGCCACTCTTGGTTCCTATTGTCAATAAAGTTATCTCTGATTCTGAGGCTGCTGATCTTGTTAAGCCTCTTTCCAGCAATGACATTAAGGCATGTTTGTTTAGCCTAAATGATGGCAAAGCCCCAGGATCTGATGGTTATACCCCCAAATTTTTTAAGGTCACCTGGGATATCACTGGCCAAAATTTTTGCAATGCTTTCAATAATTTCTTCAAATTTGGTAAACCGCTCAAGGAAGTTAATCATACTTCAATCACTTTGGTGCCTAAGGACCCCAACCCTACCTATGTGGAGGACTACAGGCCCATCTCTTGTATCACTACCATATACAAATGCATTGCTAAGTTATTGGCTAACAGGATTAAACATGTTCTCAATGAGCTGATTGGGAACCATCAAACTGCATTTCTTCCTGGCAGGCTCATTTCTAACAATATTTAGCTCACACATAAGCTTGTCAATGACTATCACCTCAATAAAAGTAAACCTAGAGTTGCTTGCAAGATTGAACTGAGGAAAGCTTATGACAATGTCAGATGTAATGCTATAGATACTATATTTGCTGCCTAGCATATTCCCCAACAGTTCAGGAACTGGATCATTGAACTTATCAACACCACATCGTACTCTATTTCCTTAAATGGTTCTATGAATGGTTTCTCCATTGGGAAAAAGGGCTTAAGGCAAGGGGATCCCCTTACCCCTTACCTGTTCACTGTTATGATGGAATACCTTGATCATTGTATTAGAAGAAGAATGGAAACTCAGGAGTTCAAGTTTCATCCAAAGTGTGACAACTCCATGATCACTCACATCAATTTTGCTGATGATTTGTTTCTATTTGCTGCTAGTGAGCCTGAATCAGCTAAGTTACATAAGGATTCCTTAACTAACTTCCAAAATCTCCATTGGTCTATCCATTAATCACAACAAATCTCAGTTGTTCTCTGCTGCTGTCAGTTTTGGTATTCTAACCCAAATCAAGTGTATTTGGGGTTTTGATGAGGGGAAGCTGCCTATAAAATATTTGGGGATCCCACTTATATCTTCTAGGTTTAAAGCCAGTGACTGCAAGGAACTAATTGAAAGAATCTACAGAAGAACACAAAGTTGGAAGTTCAAGACTCTTAGCTATGCTGGCAGAATTGAACAAATCAGGTCTGTACTTTTCTCCATGCAGATTCACTGGTGCTCTAACTTGAGTCTCCCTAAGAAGATTCTCAAGACACTTAACCAAATCTGCTATAGATATCTGTGGGATGGTAATGACCAAAAAAGAAAGATTAGTAATGTTGCTTGGTCTGAGATATGCTTGCCAAAAGCTGAAGGGGGTCTTGGCATCTCCAACTCTACTCAGTGGAACCAAATAGCTATCTGTAAGCTGGTCTGGCACATTTTGAGCAGGAGGAAATCACTTTGGGTGGACTGGATTTACTCTCACCTTATAAAGCATAAGAACTTCTGGACTATTAAGACTCCTTCTAGCTGTTCCTGGTCTTGGAGGAAAATCCTTCAAACTAGGGACAAAGTAAGAGGCCTTTGTAAGTTCCAAGTTGCAGATGGTAAAAGTACCTGACTTTGGTGGGATATGTGTCACCCAAACAGCCCCCTTATCCATCACATTACCCCCAGAATGATTCATAGAGCTGGTTTCAAGATTGATGACAAATTGGAGAAGCTAATTCACAACAGCACTTGGAGGATTGGGTCTGACCTTAGCATGCAACTGCTTTGGGACCAACCACCCCTTATCCCTATATACAATTTTTCCAAGGATATGATTATATGGATCCCTTCCAAATCTGGAAATTTTTCAATTAAAGATACTTGGGATGCTTGTAGACCACACTCCCAACAAGTAAATTGGGCTCCTCTTCTTTGGTTTAATGGTGTTGTCCCCAAACACAGATTCATTTATTGGCTGTCCTTAAACAATTGGTGTTGTCCCCAAACATAGATTCATTTATTGACAAACTCTTGAGGTTGGGAATCATCAGGAGTTTTAAGGACTCCCCTTCAATGCCCTGATGAGATCAATTGGTGTGTTCAAAACTGTTGTGGGGCTGATATTAGAGCCAGAATTCTCTGCCTCAATTTTTGTGCTACCATTTATCACTTGTGAAGATAGAGGAACTCTAGAATTTTTAATTCTCTATGCAATGATCAAGATCACATCCTCTCTTGCATTAAGGAGGATATCAGATGCTCCATCCCTGCCAAGGCCTGCTCGGTACCTGATACTTACCAAAACAGAAGGTTGCTCTCAAACTGGAAAATTCAAGTTAATTATGTATAGTGGGTAGTACCGTATATCAGTTTGGCTTATCCCTTTCTTTTTGTTTCTCTGTACAGTCCACTGGCTTAGGACTTTTGCGTCGGGCTATCCCCTGCCCATTTGTTTTTACATTCTCATTTCATCTTTTTAATACTAAAACTTACCTTCCAAAAAAAATTAATAATCAAAACATAAGCAGAAGAAAATAAGAGTTCTAGTAAGATATAAGTAACTTAAACGAAAGACCTAATCTATTACAATTACAAAAGAGAAAGTAATCTCTAAAAGTACTATCTACATCTAATCCAGTTCTATACCCATTCCCAGCTCTCTTTTTGCGACCAAGCTCCAAGGCCTGAAAAATATAAAGTCAACATCCATACGCTAAAAAGCCCGAATGAGTAATCCTTCAACACAAGGTATTTACTCATCACCCAAAATCATGAGACAAGTGTGTAAACAACTAGAATATAACAACCTAGCATATGTGCCAACTGTGGTGAGATATTAAATATCAGAGATGCCATGATACTTTATTCTTTCCTAACCTCACTTGGCATTACATTAAGAGTCTGCGTCATAATATTTGCTTGCCTAATGCTATATGAGAATTAGTGTATCACACGCTTGACACTCAAAATAATATCAACAGAGAGTATGCCATGCACGGTGCAATGAGGTGTTGTATGATATTTTAAATATTGTGGGTTCCCATATGATCAATCCGTCCTATGAGCAAGATGTCTTATCGAATCATCCCCCCAATACAGGGCCTTCTCAAGAATAGGATATTCTATGCGTGCAACGTAGTTTCTAGGAGTTTCGACCTAGAGGACACAATTGCCTCACCTTATTTTTGATCATAGGGAAAAATCCCCAGGCCACCGAGAACATCCTCAGAGAACCACACATATTCACATACTACAGAAAGGTAAAATCATTATTCAATTCTTTTTCCAAGACATAGAAAAGTGAAAAATCTTGGGAATCATCTTACCATAAGTCTAGAAGGCATAGAAACAAAAAGGGCTCTCTTGCAGCTTGGGCGGAAAAAATATAGTCCTCTCAAGGAACAAATGGTTCAATAAGTCAAATTATCTCATATGTGAGACTAAACCCAAAGGAATTATATGAGGTATTAGACTAAACCATCACAGCTGGAAGGTCCATATGCAACTCATTGTATTCAAGTCCATCAACTTAATGCAATTCACCAACATATATTCATCTCAGCATTCACATGGGCTCAATCCCATGATTCTACCATTACCACACACTAAATACGAAATAACAAGCATTAAGTATTAACAACCTTACAACCATGCAACACCTAAAACAAGTCATTCACAAGTAATACTCAAACATCTAACCTAAAGAATGAGGTCTAGATGTGTGAGAACCATTATAAGCATCAAACAATTATTATATAAAAATTCAAGTTAGAGTAAGGAAGGAATTTAGCACAAATCATCACACACTTGGAGAAAACATCACACATCACTATTGAATGCCAAATTACGTATCTAGACATGCATGAAACAAGGGAAATGAACTAAGGGATGGGTTTATGGACCATTCCCTTGACTTCCACAAAAATCCATACTGTGGTGTGAAATTCAAATATGCCAAACCTTTGGTTTGAGGGGTCATATTTTTATCGGCAAGGTTACTGATGTCACAACCCAAACTTAAAGGAAATTCACCTAGGAATCCCTTAGGTGCAAACCGTGACTCTCACCCCATATCCCTATGGGAGTGGAAAGTTATAAGAGCCAAACCAATTAAATTAAAAAAACTTAAAGGAATTACTTTTACCAAAATTAATCAAATAATTACTAAGTCTATTATATCCAAAACAATCGACTCAATCACAGTGGAAAATAAATAAAGAAATAGCCTATTCACATGTTTTAAAACAAATCCCTATTAACTAACTTATTACACAAAAATCAAGTAAATAATCCCTGATACATGTCTACTAAAATAAGAAAATAAATCCTGAGTATGTCTATTATCTTCATCTTTATCTTGGTCTCCACCTTGATCTCTATGGCCCTACAGTCCACTAAATAAAGATCCTGAAATGGTTGCTCAAAGGCATCAGCTACACTTAGCTCAGTAAATAAATCAATTAAACAGTATTTAATATTAGAATAGGGTCAAAGCCATTCTGCAATGATAATCCATAGTCTAAAACAGAATACATGTAATGATGTGATAAATATGACATGTAAAGTAATGCAATGTAATATGAATGCAGGTTCAGTTATTAATGAATGTAATACATGCTCATGCAACAATGGAAGGGTTGATCACCAAGTGTGATCCAAGAAAATACATATGCTGTGCAATCATTCATGTTGTTTAGAATTCGAATTATGTAACCCCCACACTAGACCAATCAATTACTTAGCAAGATGTCCTCTCGAACCGTCCTCCCGATACAGGGCCACTCTTAGTAAGATATTCTATGTGCACATCATAGTTTTAAGGGGTCTCGACCAATCGGGCACAATTCGCCCACCTATTTTTGATCAGGGCAACGCAAAAATCGAAGGTGTCCATACTTAGGACTAACCTCACTGAGTCTTACATAAAGTGAATAGCAACATAATTTCACTCGGCATCCATTATGTATAATAATGCGCTATCGAGATGAGAACAATCGAGTATATTGGGACGGCCAAATCCCTCAACCAAAATAATTGGTCCATCTGGGAATTCCTCACCATAGTATGATATCAGAATCATAACCACTCTCAGTTAAATCAGTACCTTCAACTGATGTGAAGGTCTGATGGTAAGGTCAAGCACATGACCAGAATATGGTCAATAATGCAATCAGGCTATGTTGTGCATGTGTAGTGATGGTACACACTAGCTAAGCATACCATTGGTGTACAATAGTGAAACTATCTCTAAGTGATCATTATGAATTTATAAAACATGGTATATGCCTCAAAGTATTCAATTCAAGCCAAATATGAATAATATAAGATGAATACATATGAAATTATCAATCATTCATAACAATCATCTAGGCATGTCCCAAATTGATCATAATCAACATAAAATTAGTTACAAGTGATCAAGAATTCAATACACATTTTGAAACAATAAAATACCCAAACCTGGGCTGTCCGGCAGGATAACCGGCACACCGGTTGGTCTGCCGGTAGCCTAGGCAGAGGCTGGAAACCAACAATAATGCAGACTTAACCCTACCAGCAGGCTAACCAGCACACCGATTGACCTCCAGCAGACTAAGGAGGGACCAAAAATCAAATTTGCAGGCAATCATTACCACCGACAGGATAACCGGCACGCCAATTGGCCACCGATGGGCTAGGCAGAAACCAATTTTCACAAATACATACAATATGTCCACCGGCAGACTAACCGGCACATCGGTTGGTCTACCAGTGGGCTAGGCAAGACTCAAACAACATACAGAGTGTCAGGCAAGCTAACCGGCACACTGGTTGGTCTGCCGGATCCCACCTGGGTGAACCGGTAGGCGAACTAGCACACCGGCAGTCTGCCAGTTTTCCCAGAAAACCACACACCTCCATTATTTTATATTTTAAATTGTTTTTCGAAGAAATCATCAACAGATATTCATAATAAAATCACATTCCGAATCTAGCCCAATCAAAATACCAACTTACCTCCAATAGGATGATCATACTTAAAAGGTATAAGTTTTTAAACAAAATCAACATGTTCTTGAGTTTGAATTAAAGTGCTATGTCATATTCACAAAATATGGCATCTCACCTAAATCCAAATCCAAAATATGGAATAGCTGAATTACTTACCTCGGCTGATCTTCTTCCTCTTCTTCTCAATTCAAATATGAACTGTTCTTCTTCTCCAAGCTCCTAGCTCGAGCTATTTTCCACTCTCTCTCTCTCTCTCTCTTAGATGAAGATTCACACGTCCCCTCTAGTATTTGTATATATTTCTGATGTGTCTCCTTGTTAATTAGAGTTTTACTTAGTTTAGGATTATGTATTAATTAATAGCCTTTAGATTAAATTAGTTTAATGACAACCCTTGGATTAAAGTGTTCTAGATATAGTATGAGTTATCCATTGGTGTTTTCCTACTCTATTCCTAATCATATTTTAAGTCTTTATCTTTAATCTTAACCGTTAGATTAATCTTAGATGTTCCTATGAAATCCTAACCATTGATTTAAGTTATCCTAATCTTAATTGGATTACCTTATCTTGTCTTATCCAATTTAGGTGATAATTGATTAAGGTTTATTTATCCTTAGATTAGATTATTTCGTTTTAATTATTATCTAATCTAGCTTCCTTATTAGTTTAGGATTAATCCTTTAATTATCTTATTTAATCCTAGACCTACTTAAACAAGTCTTTTATTATTTTATTTAATGTGGAATCCTAATACAACTAATAGGTTTCATTTTTAAGCTGTTTAGGACTCCTAATCACTTTCTAACTCAAGTTTTCTACAAGGCTTTTATTAAAAACGAGATTACTTATGTTTTAAGTTTAAAATGTGGGTTTTGGGCCTTAAGCCCATTAACCTAATTAATTAATTAAGATCTATAATTAATCACTTAAGCCCAATTAACGTTTATAATCCCCGTTCTTTTAATTAAGCCTAAAACTCATTAGTTAAGCCCAATACTATTTAATTAAGCCCGAGACTTAATTAAATAAGCCTTAAACAATATAATAGGTTATTATGTGTTTTTATATAAGGTCTTAATATAAAAATATAGATTAGGATAAGTATATAGTTTATTATATAAGTGTTAAAGCTTATCTTATTAAATTACTAATATACCCTTGAATAAAAAGAATTTTCTGCTTCAGTTTTTCGTGTTGTTACACTCTATCCTCAAACGAATTTCGTCCTAGAAATTTAAGTACTTAAGTGTTGTTAATTTATTAGTTTAAAAATACATCCATTATTAAAGTGGATTGTATTGTTTTTAAACTTATAGAAATCATACTAAAAAAATAGCTTTGTATATAAATTAATTTTCAGAATTCATTATATACATTATTTTTAGTTATTTATATTAACAATTTTAAAATAATTTTGGTAAATCTATACAATCATAACCTTTTATAAAAACCTACAATATTTGAATAAAATATATAAATAAAATCTATTAAGATTCCTTAATGAATTTACCTAAATAATAATTCTTTTAACAATATAAATTTTTTAAGAAATAAATCTATAAATAATTATCAATTTTATCATTACTGTTATTATAATAATAAAACAAATTTTTACAACATATACTTCCTTCTGGAAGGCTTTACTTATATTTATAATAAAACTTTTATACAAACAAGTTTATAATTTTAAACCATTATATAATTTTATATACATATATAAAAAACTAAAGTCATTAGAAAACATATAGATGTTATCTATAAAACAATAAAATTTCTTACAAAAATGATCTTCGATTATTCTACTGTTATTAATATAAATATATTTTATTAGAAATTATTATTGAGAGATTTAAGAAAAGGCTACTTCATAATAAAATATATTTAATTAACATAATTTGAAAAGTTATTTTTAAAGGTTCAATGATAATCATTTTAATTAGTAGTTTAAAATTTTATTTTAATAATTTGGGTAATAATATTTATAGTCTAAAAATTGAGTAGCATACTTATTATTATATTTATGAAAAATTTTATAAATTCTTATTTTAACACTTATAAGGAAGTTTCCTAAAATAATTACCATGAATAACCATATTTTGTACAAGAGGGTCAATTCTAGGGTATAAGAAGTGCTAAACTTTGTTATATTTATCAAAAAGGGTTTTAACACATTGATTTAGGTTCATTGTGCCTAACCGGCGGGATAAGTAGGTCAGCTACACTGTAGGATAGAGTTTTGGCTCAACTGGCAAGGTACCGGTAAGGTCCCGGCACACCCATTGGGCTAGGATGTTTAATGTGAGAAGGGAGTTATCCGGAAGGCTCCCGGTAAAATGTCGGCACATCGGTAGGATGGTGAAACTCTACATGTAGGCTTGGCAGAAACCTGCCTGTGTCCAGGTCAAGGAATTTCTACCCGGCAGGCAAATCGGCACACAGGTTAATTTGCCGATTCAAGGCTAATAGGTTCTAGTCAAGGATTTTCAAAGATTATTTATCTAACCATCCTACAGTTTTGTGTATGGTGATTTGCTCAACCTAATGATCATGCACATATAGGTATTAACAATACTTATTAAATTTTATTTAATTTATATATATAACTGAAGAATTCATATTTAATGTTTAAAAATTTATGAACAATTTTATAAATTCTATTTTTAATAGTTATAAGGAAAAACTCCTAAAATAGAACTATTTTTTTAATACTTTGTACATAAAAATATTAGATAATAATTTTGAAGTTAAAATAATCTAGAAATTTTAATACTTGTAGGATTTATATAAATTATGATTATATTAAGATAACTAATATAAACAGAATTTAATATAAATACAATATATTTTTAAGTATAAGGAGTCAAGTTTGTAAATTTATAGTATGTAAATATTTTATATAAATGCATCTACTTTACTTTATGGTTGTAAGGAACTTATCTTATGTTTTATACTCAAAATTAAGAAATTAGTTAGAGAATATTAATTCTAATATCAAGTTTTACTTGTTAAGGATAAAAATATCAGTAGGTATATTGATTTATATAATTTATTTTAAATAGTAAATTCCAGTATTTATTGATGAATTAATTAAGAAGTATCCTTTAAGTAATTTATGAACTGTTTTTAATGAATTTATTAATAACTATCACGACTGGCCACACATTATAACTTTTAGAGTTATGATTGTGTGTGAAGCACTTTAGATTCATGTAGTGCAACACACCAATCACAAACAGTGAAAGTTAAATCTGTAGCAAACTACTAAAATTTTAAATTAACTCCTACTTTAATTACATTATATTCCTATATCTTCATTAATTTACAAATTAATCCTAATAAGTGTTCAAGTTATTACATTCTACCCTCCTTAAGACGATATTGATAATCCCCGATTGAGAAAAGGTAAGATGCTAACATCTTATATGTTCTATCAACCAATCAACCTTTGCTGAAATAAAATAGTGCCTCAATGTCCTTGTCTTGTTACTGTTCCATGGTGTAGGCTTTTACTTCTTGAGTTTGTTGCTGTCGTTTGTTTGGTAACCGACAATCTTCTTGGCAATGTCCCCTTCTTCCACAGTTGGAACATCGTATCCTACCCTTGCTTTGAGTGTTCCTTGATTCTTGTGATGAGTTTTGCTGTCGGTCCTTTGGGGACTGATAATCACCTTCATAATGTCCACACTTCCCACACTTGTAACTCTTCCAATTTGAGGCAATTCTTGGAGTATTCCCTTGCTTATGTGTCTATCGAGCCTTCGCAAAACTGGCTTGATAGGTTCTAGGTTTCCTTTCCTTCTTTATGTTCCTTGGTGCTTCAGCTTGTTGAAGCATTACCCGTACTCTTGCTTGCTGTTGTCGTATCATAGAGGCTATCTGTCCCATTACTTGTAAAATCCCGCTAGGTTGTTGGTTCTGACTATACTCATCACTTGCTGCTACTGTACTTGTATCAGCACTATCTCTTTTGGCCATTGTTAATCAACTTAGTACCTGTAGAAAGAGAAGACAACATCCAATTCTTTATCGTAAACTAAAAACTCAGTTTTATTAGTATTTCACACAACACACAAAAACTTTGAAATATCGGCAAACAAAAACTTTAAAAATATCGGCAATCAAAAACTTTTTGAATCTGATTTAAAAGCATGAAAACTTAGACACTGACACCAATTTTGGTATCAAGGTTGGAAAAACATAAGCTCACAGAAAACTTAGGCTCTGATACCACTTTTGTCACGACCCAAACTTAAAGGAAATTCACGTGGGAATCTCTTAGGTTCAAACAGCGACTCTCACCCCATATCCTTGTGGGAGTGGAAAGTAATAAGAGCCAAACCAATTAAATTAATAAAACTTAAAGGAATTACTTTTACTGCAATTAATCAAATAATTACTAAGTTGATTACATCCAAAACAATCGAGTCAATCACAGCGGGAACTAAATAAAGAAATAGCCTATTCTCATGTTTTAAAACAAATCCCTATTTACTAACTTATTAAACAAAAAACAAGTAAATAATCCCTAATTCATGTTATACTAAAATAAGCAAATAAATCAAAAGTATGCCTTATTATCTTCATCTTTGTTTTGGTCTCCACCTTGATCTCCATGGCCCTGCAGTCCACTAATCAAAGATCTTGAAACGGTTGCTCAAACGCGTTAGCTACACTTAGCTCCGTAAATAAATCAATTAAATAGTATTTTAGATTGGAATAAGGTCAAAGCCACTCTCCAATGATAATCCATAGTCTAAAACAGAATACATGTAATAACGTGAAGTAAAGTAATGCAATGCAATATGAATGCAATGCATGCTCATGCAACAATGAAAGGGTTGATCATGAAGTGTGATCCATGCAAATACATATGATGTGCAATCATGCATGATGTTTAGAATTCGAATTATGTAACCCCCACACTAGACCAATCAATTACTGAGCAAGACTTCTTCTCGAATCGTCCCCCCATATAGGGCCACTCTCAGTAAGACATTCTATGTGCGCATCATAGTTTTAAGGGGTTTTGACTAAGAGGGCACAATTCCCTCACTTATTTTCGGTCTGGGAAATGCAAAAATCAAAGGTGTCCATAATTAGGACTAACCTCTGTGAGTCTTACATAAAGCGAATGCCAATAGAATTTGACTAGGCATCCATTACGTATAGTAATACACTATCGAGATTAGAACAATGGGGTATATTGGGACAGCCAAATCCCTCAACCAAAATAATCAGTCCATCTGGGACTTCCTCACCATAGTATGATATTAGAATCATAACCACTCTCAGTTAAATCAGTACCTTTAACTGATGTGAAGGTTTGATGGTATGGTTAAGCACATGACCAGAATATGGTCAATAATGCAATCAGGCTATGCTGTGCATGTGTAGTGATGGTGCACACTAGCTAAGCATACCATTGGTGTACAATAGTGAAAATATCTCTAAGTTATCATTATGAATTTATAAAACATGGTATATGCCTCAAAGTATTCAATTCAAGTCAAGTATGAATAATATATAATGAAAACATATACAATTATCAATCATTCATAACAATCATCCAGGCATGTTCTACACTAGTTGACCTCTGGCAGGCTAGGCAGGGACCAAAAATCAAATATGAAGACAATCATTACCACCGGCAGGATAACCAGCATGCCAGTTGGCCACCGGTGGGCTAGGCAGAAACCAATTTTCACAAATACATACAATATGTCCACCGACAGACTAGCCAGCACACTGGTTGGTCTACCGGTGGGCTAGGCAAGACTCAAACAACATACAAGGTATCCGACAGGCTTACCCGCACACCGGTTGGTCTGCCGGATCCCACCTGAGTGAACCGATAGGCTAACCGGCACACCGACAGTGTGCCGGTTTGCCCAGAAAATCACAAACCTCCATTATTTTATATTTTAAATTTTTTAGAAGTAATCATCAACAGATACTCATAATAAAATCACATTCCAGATCTAACCCAATCAAAATACCAACTTACCTCCAATAGGATGATCATGCTTAAAAAGTATAAGTTTTTAAATAAAATCAACATGTTCTTGAGTTTGAATTAAAGTGCTATGTCATATTCATTGAATATGGCATCTCACCTAAATCCAAATCCAGTAAGGAGTAATTGAATTACTTACCTCTTTGGATCTTCTTCCTCTTCTTCTTAGTTCAAATCTGAACAGGTCTTCTTTTCCAAGCTCCTAGCTCTAGCTATCTTCCACACACACACTCTCTCTCTTAGATGAAGATTCACACGTCCCCTCTAGTGTTTGTATAGATTTATGATGTCTCCCCTAGTTAATTAGAGTTATACTTAGTTTAGGATTATGTATTAATTAATAGCCTTTAGATTAGATTAATTGGATTAAAGTGTTCTAGATATAGTATGAGTTATCCATTGGTGTTATCCTAGTTTACTCCTAATCATATTTTAAGTCTACAACTTTAATCTTAACCATTAGATTAATCTTAGATGTTCCTATGAAATCCTAACCATTGATTTTAGTTATCCTAATAATAATTGGATTACCTTATCTAGTCTTATCCTATTTAGCTTAGGATTGAATAAGGTTTATTTGTCCTTAGATTAGATTAATGTGTTTTAATTATTATCTAATCTAGCTTCCTTATTAGTTTAGGATTAATCCTTCAATTATCTTATTTAATCATAGTCTTACATAAACTAGTCTTTTATTATTTTATTTAATGTGGAATCCTAATACACCTAATAGGTTTCATTTTTAAGCTGTTTAGGACTCCTAATCACTTTCTAACTCAAGTTTTCGAGAAGGCTTTTATTAAAAACGAGATTAATTATGTTTTAAGTTTAAGTTGTGGGTTTTGGGCCTTAAGCCCATTAAGCTAATTAATTAATTAAGATCTCTATTTAATCACTTAAGCCCAATTAACGTTTATAAGCCCAGTTCTTTTTAATTAAGCCCAAGACTCATTAGTTAAGCCCAAAACTATTTAATTAAGCCCAAGACTTATTTAAATAAGCCTTAAACAATATAATAGGGTATTATGTGTGTTTATATAAGGTCTTAATATAACAATATAGATTATGATAAGTATATAGTTTATTATATAAGTGTTAAAGCTTATCTTATTGAATTACTATTATACCCTTGTATAAAAAGATTTTTCTGTTTCAGCTTTTCGTGCTGTTACACTGTATCCTCCTTAAAAGAATTTTGTCCTCGAAATTAAAGTACTGAAGTGTTGTTAATTTATTAGTTTCAAAATACATCCATTATTAAAGTGGATTGTATTGTTTTTAAACTTATACAAATCATAGTAAAAAAAATAGCTTTGTATATAAATTATTTTTTAGGATTCATTATATACATTATTTATAATTATTTATATTAACAATTTATAAATAATTTTGGTGAATCTATACAATCATAAACTTTTATAAAAACCTTCAATATTTGAATAAAATATATAAATAAAATCTATTAAGATTCCTTAATGAATTTACTTAAGTAATAATTTTTTTAACAATACAAACTTTTTAAGAAATAAATCTATAAATAATTATCATTATTATTATTATTATTATTATCATTATTATTATTATTATTATTATTATTATTATTATTAGAATAAAACAACTTTTTATAAAATAAACTTCTTTCTGGATGGCTTTACTTATATTTATAATAAAACTTTTATACAAACAAGTTTATAATTTTAAACCATTATATAATTATATATACATATATAAAAATCTAAAGCCATTAGAAAACATATAGATGTTATCTATAAAACAATAAAATTTATTACAAAAATGATCTACGATTATTCTACTGTTAATAATATAAATATATTTTATTAGCAAGTGTTATTGACAGATTTAAGAAAAGACTACTTCATAATAAGATAAATTTAATTAACATAATTTGAAAAGTTAATTTTAAAGATTTAATGACAACCATTTTAATTAGTAGTTTAAAATTTTATTTTAATAATTTGGGTGATAATATTTATAATTGAAAAACTGAATAGTATACTTATTATTATATTAATGAAAAGTTTTATAAATTCTTATTTTAACACTTATAAGGAAGTTTCCTAAAATAATTACCATGTATAATCATATTTTGTACAAGATGGTCAATTCTAGGGTGTAAGAAGTGCTAAACTTGGTTAGGTTTATCAAAAAGGGTTTTAAAACATTGATTTAGGTTCACTGTGGCTAACCGGCAGAGTTCTGGTGCACCGGTAGGTCAGCTACAGTGTAGGATAGGGTTTTGGCTCAACCGGTAGGGTACCGGTAAGTTCCCAGCACACCGGTTGAGCTTCGATGTCTAATGTCAAAAGGGAATTACCTAGTAGGCTCTCGGTAAAATGTCGGCATACCGGTAGGGTGGTGAAACTCTACCGGTAGGCACCAGTAGGCTAGGCAAAATCCTACCTGTGCCCAGGTCAAGAAATTTCTACCCGTCAGGCAAACCTGCACATCGATTAATCTGCCGGTTTAAGGAAAATTGGTTCTGATCAAGGATTTTCAGTGATTATTTATCAAACCATCCTCGGGTTTTGTGTATGTTGATTTGCTCAACCTAATGATCATGCACATATAGGTATTAACAATACTTATTAAATTTCAGTTAATTTATATATATAACTGAATAATTCATATTTAATGTTTAAAAATTTATGAACAATTTTATAAATTCTATTTTTAATAGTTATAAGGAAAAACTCCTAAAATAGAACTATTTTTTTAATACTTTGTACATAAAAATATTAGATAATAATTTTGAAGTTAAAATAATCTAGAAATTTTAATACTTGTAGGATTTATATTAATTATGATTATATTAAGATAATTAGTATAAATAGAATTTAATATAAATACATTATATTTTTAAGTATATGGAGTCAATTTTGTAAATTTATAGTATGTAAATATTTTACATAAATGTGTCTACTTTAATTTATGGCTGTAAGGAACTTATCTTATGTTTTATACTAAAAATTAAGAAATTAGTTAGAGAATATTAATTCTTTTATTAAGTTTTACTTGTTAAGGATAAAAATATTAGCAGGTATATTGATTTATATAATATTTTTAAATAGTAAATTCCAGTATTTATTGATGAATTAATTAATACTTATACTAGTATTTTTTAAGTAATTTATGAACTGTTATTATTGAATTTATTAATAACTATCAGGATTGGCAACACATTATAACTTAAAGAGTTATGATTGTGTGTGAAGCACTTTAGTTTCCTATAGTGCAACTCACCAATCACGAACAGTGAAAGTTAAATCTGTAGCTAACTATTAAAAGTTTAAATTAACTCCTATTTTAATTACATTATATTCTTATATTTTCATTAATTTACAAATTAATCGTAATAAGTGTTCAATTTATTACATTCTACCCTCCCTAAGACAATTCTGATAATCCCCGATTGAGAAAAGTTAAGATACTTACCTCTTATATGTTCTGTCAACCAATCAACCTTTGTTGAAACCAAATCGTACCTTAATGTCCTTGTCTTGTTGCTGTTCCATGGTGTAGGCTTTTGCTTCTTGAGTTTGCTACTGTCGTTTGTTTGGTAAATTGTCCCCTTCTTCCACAATTGGAACATCGTACCCTACACTTGCTTTGAGTGTTCCTTGATTCTTGTGATGAGTTTTGTTGTCGGTCCTCCGGTGACTGATAATCACCTTAATGATATCCACAATTCCCACACATGTAACTCTTCTAGTTTGAGGAAATTCTTGGAGTATTCCCTTGATTTTGTGTCTTTTGAGCCTTCTGTAAACTGGCATGATAAGTTCTAGGTTTCCTTTCCTTCTTCATGTTCCTTGGTGTTTCAGCTTGTTGAAGCATTACCCGTACTCTTGCTTGTTGTTGTCGTATCATAGAGGCTATCTGACCCATTGTTTGTAAAATCCCGCTAAGTTGTAGGTTTTGACTATCCTCATCACTTGCTGCTACTCTACT
>JAUPMG010294401.1:0-17284 GCA_031762675.1 Pachysandra terminalis | reverse complement strand
CAAGTCTAAATTAACATACACGATAATAATTTAAATAATAACAACAATAAAACAAAACAAAATATTGTCGGTTTTGTTGTCATCCTTCTCCAACGGTTCGGGTCATTACATATGATTAAATTCTCTTCTTTTCTTCCTCTTCTCACTGCAACAAAATCAGATTCAATCTCAACGTCTCACTCTCAGTTCTCAGATTCGAATGGTGAGGCTGCAACTAAAGGAGATGAAGGTATAGGGAGTTGTCTCCCTAACATTCCTCCCACAAGGCCACAACGGCTCAAGCAGGGACACGTTCAAGGACACGTCCCCTAGATTGGTTCAACGCACAGCTCGTGCGTTCGAACGGTTGGGGAAAAAGTCTCTTACAAGACTAACCCCAAAGAGAAACCTAATTTACACTAGGGTCCAAACTTCTAAGGGTTTAATTACAAAAACACCCTAAGTACCATTTAAATTCTTTAACCTTATAAACATATCAAAAGAATGATTAAATAAATTAATTAACTAAGGGATAAATTCAGTTAAAGGATCTAGGTCACTACACACATTACTATAAGACTTTTTAGATTTTCTTTGTGGTACCGAGGAGAAGGACGATGAGGATCTACTTTGAGTGGGTTAAGGTCTCTGATTTGATTGAGTTCAACGGTCGCCCTCTAATGTTGAGATAGCTGAAGCTGTTACACAGACGGGAATAAACATGGACCTTGTTATGGAGACTGAGGTGGGGGTAGCAATGGAGATTCATTTGATAGAACCATACAAGTAACATTGAGGTCATATTGTACACATGGCCAAACTTGGAGTCAAAGAGATAGCGAGGAGCAGAGAGGGATCACATTGATTGATTCAGCGAGTGATCAATTTGGAGGTACTGGAGGTGAAGATGACGGGAGCAACATTGTGATCAGGGGTTGGTGTTGGGTATGGTGGTGTTAGAGGTCTTTTAGTCCCTTCACTAAGGTACACGCCGAATATACGACCAAAACATGGATCGTGGTGCTCCAGCTAGTCTTCTAGGAAGCAAGTCTAGATATTAATTCCTGCATAAGGTCAAAAGCAGTTTGGCGCAAAGGTGGAGGATTCTACATCGCATGTCTTTGGATATATGGGTGTTGGACAATAGAGGTTCTTCATTGGCACCGTCATATGGATCTGGACATTCCCATAGTTGTAACATCTAAAGTTATGGTGCACCATTAGGGTATTTATATCGTGGTCTATAAGTTCTGTACTGGATTTGGCACACAATTATGGATTTAAGGTTAATTATGAATATGGATAAGAGGATCTTTCCATACTCCAAAGAACCTATATGTATTAGGAAATAATCCATCTGGATATGCATATCGTATCTGTATCGCTCGTAGTTTTGTTACAGTTATCGCTGAGATGTGTCAAAGAGCTGAGCTAACATGGCTCAAGTTCGGGTGCAACTTGCATCAGTTGAGCTTGAGCTTGATAACTTGGCTCGCAACTAGAGTTGAGCTTGAAAAAAAATTCATATCCATGGTGGGTTCGGCTCAATTAAAGTTTCACTTGGTTACTTAATATAGAATATATGTATGATTTTATATTGTAATTTGTAGCTTTTTAAAGTTCTTTTTTGATGTTATATATGCCTAATTCATGATCCTCACAGATTTTGTAACTAACGGGGTTTGAGCTGATGGACCCAATAACATTATTGTATTTGTATCTTGCCGAACTTTATTCAAGTGGAGTTTGAACCCAAAAATGTCAGCAAGCTTGGGCCTTAATTCAGGTATATTACAGTATTTTAGACAATGCGTCTTGAGTGCTAAAAAATCAAAAGTTGTTTAAGAAAAGAGTTGAGAAAGGCCTTTGGTGTATAATGCCAGGTTAGATTTTCCTTTATGTAAGGAAAATGACATTCTGGCTTAAATTTGATTCCTCATGAGCTTATCCATGCCTGTAAGATGATCCAGTGGCAAAGCTTGTGTTTGCATCTATCCAGTCTCAAATCCTGTTATAATGATATGAAAAACTATAAATATCATATTTGGCTTGGTTTATGCTTTATACACCTTCAAGGCATCTGAGCCGAAATTTGCCCATCTCGGCTCAGTTCGACTTGTTTAAAGCACTACACTCGCTATCCTTAGTTCTGTTAGGGACATTGGTGAAGATTGGTGATGATGAGTGCTCGTGTATGTGTGCCAATATAAGGGTTGGTACCATCACACCTTGGGTTGGGCACAAATGTTTTACTAGTGTACGTCATATGTATTATGCCGCCTTAGGCTAGGGAATGGCTTGACACCCTTTTTGAATGTGATTTGTATTATGAGCTTGTATTTAAATTACACATCTGATATTACATTTCTAGTTGTCTTTCCATGTTCTTATGGTAGTTCATATTTAACATATCAGTTCACATTGAGAACTGATATATTAAATGTGTGCTCATTATTATGCATAGCCGTCTGTTATTGCATTTTTAGTTATTTGTGTGATCACTGAAATTTCCCAAATTATTCTCACCTGGCAAAAAAATCCGCAAAAATAAAGCTCTTTCTCAAAGTTAGGGCGGATTTTCCTCCAGGACTAGTGGCGAAATTTCTAGCAAAGCATCATTTAGAACGGTAGTATGGTATATATGTCAAGTCCTCTCAACATAGGGAGTTTATTGATGGGTGTTTCTCATACTTGGATCACCACAAAAAGCAATAAATCAGGAATTCGTGATTCTGCCTTTTTTTTCGAGATTCTTTGACAACCAAAGGTGTCAAATGGTTTTGGTTTCGCTTGATACATGGTTTCAAATTTTGGCCAAAGTCAATCTGAAACCTGAACTGATACTTCTATGTAGTATGCTAATATGTACTAACACCTGATGTGTAATTGGCCGATATGTACTGATTTTGGCAGGGTCCAGAATCTGTTTTGAAATTGAGACTTAAACCATGTTTTGATAGTTTAATTGATTGCCAGTCCAGCAAGCAGTATTTGACCTGAGAAAATTATGGTTAAAATACTAATGTGGATTCTGTTCATGATGGGATTTCTGATTTAGGTCTAGGTTAGTTCTTTTCTGCTTTATATATCATGTTAGAGTCTCTAAGTAGTTGCCATAAACTTAAGTTTAGGAGTTGGATTAAATGTTAGATCAGTTTCCAATTGTTTTTAGTTTCTAAAGTTTTTTATTTGTTTCTTCTTTATATTTCATGTTCAAGAGTCTCTAACTAGTTGTCAGACTTAAGTTTAGGAGTCAGATTAAATGTTAGTAAGACCAGTTTTTCTAATTGTTTCTACTTTTTAAATTTTTTTTAGGAGTTGAACTAAGTACAGGATTTCGAGTTTCTGATGAAAGGTCCTTACTAGAAACTAATTTGATGCTGGCGTTTATACAATATGGTTAGATATCCAGAATTATACTTTATGTTTTCTTTTGAAAATTAATTTCATATTGAATGTTGATGAAATTTTTTATTTGTGATCTGGGAAGAGTCTTTTACGCCAAGATTGAGTATTTTGCGTGTGTAAATTTTTAGTCTCTTTTACAACATCCTAGTTTATTTTTAGAGATTTTGAAGGGCTTATTTGTTATGGTGTATAACTTTGCTGTGATATAAAGAACCTAAACTTGGGAGATATTAGATAAAATAACTGGGTTTTGGAAAGCAGAAAGGATATTAAAAAATTAAACAAAATTGCATCAATCACTTTGATATTCTACAACTTTCTGATAAAATTGGAAAAAGCAAAGAACTATTGAGAAAGGAAAGTAAGCACACAAGAGTTAAAGGATAAGAAAAAATAGGAAAAAGAATCATGACCCTAGTTTTTACTGTCTATGGTGCAGTCTTTGCTAACTGAATTTTGAATATAGGCCTGCTGAAGCCTTCATCTTACATATTCTTTAAATGAAAAAAATATGGTTTCTCTTTTTTTTTCCCCCCCTATTTACTTTTTTCTTTTGAGTATTAAATTGTGGTTGTGATTGGTTTTATAAGGTTTATATTTCTTCCCTATCCTCCTTGTCACAAGTTTATATACAAGTAATCTGGATTTCTCATTGTGTGTAGTTTGAGAGTATTTTCTTTCGCTGGGATTATTGGGATCTTCATCCTTCTTCCAGTGAATTACACGGGGAATCAGCTACATGAGAAAGATTATTCTGACTTGCCAAAGAAGTCTTTGGACGTATTCAGCATATCCAATGTAAACGATGGCTCAAAAAGGTGACTATTCTCTGAACATTTGATCCTGGTGTTATTTCTCGCAGGTGACATGGTACATTTACGAGGAGTATTGATAATTAAGGATTAACTTGAAGAATTGAGTATTAAACTTGCTGTAGAAAGTTCTCTATCTTCCCCCCCACGCACACGCCACATGCACACGCACACGCCACACGCATATGTACATGCACAATTGCACACGCGCACACACATTTTATGAAGACGTGTTGATTGAAATTCGTATGTTTTAATGGCACATATTTTCCAGAAATCAATTGATTTCCTTTTGGCATGCTCTTTTCTGAGCTTTTGCCATCTCAATCCACCTGAAGGTCGTGATCTAGAGGATATCAATGTGTAAATAAAATATTCTTGCTTCTGATTTGATTTCATGTTATATTTCTTAAGACGAAGTAAAATCCATGTTATTCGACTTGCATTTGCTTTTCCAGTGGACAAGTTGTGTCAATTATACGTATAAATAAGCTTGTTTACTATGTTCACAAACTGAGCTACTCGTTGCTGTAGTAACATTTCTGGAACTGCAGTCTTAGATCTTGCTCGACTTCTGACATTCAGATCACTTGGTTGAAAATGCTCACCTCTTTGAATGTTTTGTCTGGAGATCTTTATGCATTTGCTCATATAGATATCCAATATAAGTAGAGGAGTGGTTCGATGTCCAGTTGGATCGTGATGCAAGGAGGAGAGTTTTGAGTGGTTTATGAGAAAAATGGATAGTATTAATCAGATAGTAGCGGTGGGTGGTTTCATGGGGTCGTCAAGTGTTGCCGGAAGAATGCTTGTTATGGAATTTAGGAAAAATAACAGAGGTTAATTCTTAAAATTCACTTCCATTAGGAACGAAGCAAGACATTGCATGATCTTCTTGCCTAAGGAGAATTTGCATAAGGGGTGGAAATATGTTGAAGTTTTCTGTAAAGAGGTTCTTCATTGTATCAGTGCAGGAAATCAGAGTTACAAAGAAACGGTCAGGCAGCAGCAAGTCAAGATGAATCAAAACTTTAAGGATTTGATGGCTAGAAATGTGGTTTCAGGTGGGGTCTCAAACCCAGGGTGGATTCCGGTGATTGCGTGACTTGCGTCATGCCCATCTTCTACTATATGGGCATTCGCGATCAGCGTTACAGCAAGTTCTCCCTGTCTTGACTGGTTTGTAGTTAAAGACAAAATCGCTGCTGAATGTAAAGGCATTGAAATTGGGGAGGTTTTCTCAATTAACCAAAAGAAAGCTATATTATTTACCAACTCAGAGGAGCACAGAAAGAGGTTGTTAAGCTGGATAACCGAACGGAAATCACCCTGAGTAGGTGGCCACTAGGTGAAGGTATTTTGGTCGGATCTCAAGCACATGCAGGCATTTGGATGGTGGTGGAAGGGATTCTCGTCCATCTGTTGTTTTTGGACACATTGAGGTTTATCGGGTAGGTTTGTGGAGGTTTAATGGATGTAGGGAAAATCGCCATGATGGAAAACGGTTTGGGAAGGGCGAAAATTCAAGTAAACGAAGTTCTATATAGGAAAATACCAAGACAAATAGTGATCTGGGATGGGTCGAGCATAGGGCTGGCAATTTTACGGGCTGGGCTCAACACAGATAATAGAGCTATTGTACAAACCCAAGCCTGGCCCGGCTTAATTAGGGCCTGAAATTCATGCCCAAGCCCGGTCCTCTTATAAAATTGAAAGCCTGAGCCCGATCTGGTTTAGCCCATTTTGATTTTTTTTTTAATAAAACCTACAATATAACTCCATACTTGAGCTTAATCCCGTTTTTCAAATACTGCACAACACACAGAAGAGGTATTTAGAGAGAGAAGAGGTGACGTGGTGCAACCCTAGATCCAAGCAATGCCCTTGGAGTTTGCCACTATTGTAGAGAGTTGGAGTTTGTCACTGCTACTATGCTTGTAAGAAAAAGAAAACTTAGTAGTTGCAACTTGCAAGGAAGGAGGGGGAGAGAGAGAGAGAGAGAGATGCAGCTGCTGTTATGTTGTCTGCGTGAGAAGATGGAGTGGCTAGAGAGGGGGAAAAAATAAAAACCCTAAATAGGGTTTATGCTAACTAAAACCGGGCCGGGCTAGGCCAAAATATGATTAGACCAAGCCCAACCTTAATTAAACCGGGCTTCGAGGATTTGGGTTGGGCAAGCCTTATGGGCCTAGAAATCGGGCTTAAGCCCGATTTTAACTGGGCGAGCTAATCGGGCTCATTTTGGCCGGGCCAAAATTGCCAGCCCTAGTCGAGCAGTTTCGAGACGTTCAATTATTTTCGGATCAAGACGCCGATAAGTTCTAGTTTTTTAACATGTCCGGTAGAGAGTACCGAAGAAGACGACATTGAAGAGGGGGACAAGAGTAGGGGTGAAAAGCCACGTGGAGCGAAGGAATTGGGAGAGATGACGGTACTGGGGAACAGTAGTACAAGGGGTGGCGCCCCACCACAGAAGGTTGAAAAGTCGTCTTCAGTTTTGAATTTGAATTGGAAAAGGAAGAGCCCGCTCTTTCCCATTCCAAATTGTGGACCTGGGCCTAGTAGGGGGACTTCTGAGAACCCCTTGCGGAAACCCAATATGCGGGTCTTGTTGGGTGGACTAGGGGTTTGTGGGCCATTCTCTCGCGCTTTTAGCGTTGACCAATAGCCAAAGATGTTCGTGAGTTCTAGGACCCTTTCCAAAAGCCAGTTGGGAGGGTCTCTTTTACAGGGGAGAGGGAGATCGCACAACTTGAGAAGTTCGCATAGTTCAAGGAGGAAGAAGAACAACGGTGGGATGAGGAATCGTAGTGAAGAAATTAAAGAAGAAATGGGGGTGGATTATGAAAACCTGAGATTTTTGGTTGAAGAAGAGGTGAAAAAGATCATAGACAATATGGGGCCCGATCAAGTTTTGGAAGCTAAGACGAACGGCAAGAATGTGAAAGGGCCTCGCCTCAGTAGGGTTGTTCGACAAATGTCACGACATGTGGCCAACAT
This sequence comes from Pachysandra terminalis, assembly GCA_031762675.1. Taxonomy (NCBI): domain Eukaryota; kingdom Viridiplantae; phylum Streptophyta; class Magnoliopsida; order Buxales; family Buxaceae; genus Pachysandra; species Pachysandra terminalis. The sequence continues at coordinate 10,085 of JAUPMG010294401.1, read as the reverse complement.
CTTCTGTTGAGGGATCCGTCCCTAGTCTTGTTTGACTCCCTCCCTCTTCTCTTTCTGTTGCAGTTTCCAATGAAGTGTCTTATGCATCTCTGAACGACGTTCACTCGAATGGGTGTGAGAAAGTGTTGCGGCCAATCAGCAGTAAATAGCTACAAATCCAGAAATGGCAGAGAATTCTTTCCAAGGTTTGGGTTTAGTAGGAGTTTGCGGAGATGAGTGTTCAACACTGAAACTTGTTGGTTACGATTTCTCAGAAGGAGTGAAGGACGACGGCAAGCACACTAATGTTCCAAATTTACTTTCGGTTGTTGGAATAGAGTGTAATGTGGAAAAGGTAAACAGTGTAAATCCCACCACTGCTCATTCACAGGGAAGTCATAGCTGGGTGGATGAAGCACCTTTCATCCCTCAAAACAATGTTTGCAGTGAAGGTCTATGCAAGGGTATTCATCTCCTTTCAAAGTCCACTCCTTCAGAGAGGTCCGTGTCTATCGAATCCTCCAAGTTGAACATGTGTACATTTCATTCCTCTCTTAAGCCCAAGGAATCTATGCCTTATCCAGGATGCTCAGGTATGCTGTTCGGTCCTTTGTGTCACTTGATTGATTTTTCCTCTGATAAACATGACGACGGTTTCTTGCAGAATTGTTTGAATAGAGCCCTCTCTTGTCAAGTGCCTCCAGTACCACTTTCTAAATGAACGGTGGGTTTAACCTGTTGAGGGAACCTCAATTGAAGACTAAGGAGTGTTTGTTGGGTTTGGAGAATGGTGTGAGGAAGAATGTGATTATCAGAAGAATGAATGGGAAGGAATGCTAGAGCTAGCATCGGAATTACAAATAGAAGTTAGAGGGAAGCATGGGGAACATATCCCCATGGTCTCAGCGATGTGGGAGTTTAGAGAAAAAAAGAGAGGCAATGTCAAGGAAGAAAGGAGTGTTCTATGGGTAAAATGAGTCCTTAATGGAATCTGCAGTACAAAAGGAAAAAGTATAGAGAACAAGAGTCAGAAGGGATGGCAAAAAGTTGATCAATAAAGATAATAAGTTGGAATGTGAGAGGATTGGGAGGTAGTGAAAAAAGGAGAGCAGTAAATGGTATATGGAGGAGAGTTAAGGCGCATATAGTGGTGATTCAGGAAACAAAAAGCAAAACGATTTCTAAGAGACTGATTCGGCAAGTAGGGGGATCAAAAAATAAAGAATGGGAGTACTCACCATTTGTGGGGAGATCGGGGGGATTTGTATTATTTGGGATGTGGATTGTGTTTCTTGTAAGGAGGTTTGGATTGGAAGGTACTTAGCGTCAATAATATTTGCAAATGCGAAGGATGGATTTGAGTGGGTTTTAACAGGTGTTTATGGGCCAAATAAGCCTAAGGAGAGAAACTTATTTTGGGAAGAGCTCATGTGAATACGTGAAATGTGGGTGGAACCATGGTTTATAGTGGGAGATTTCAATGTGATAAAAATACTAATGAGAAATTGGGGAGAAGTAGAGTTGCAAAGAGCATGAGGGGATTTGTGATTTTATTAATGATTGTGAGTTGATTGATTTCCCTCTTGTTGGGGGAAAATTCACCTGGTCGAATTTATATAATAACCTAGTTTGCTATGGACTGGATAGAATGCTTGTATCTTCGGATTGGGAGGAGCACTATACCAAGACTACACAAAAAGTGCTGCCTAGACCTTTCTCAGATCACTCACCTATTCTCATTCCTACGGATCAAGTGTTGAGGGGTGGCCTCCTACTCTTCAAGTTTGATAACATTTGGCTTCTTCATCCCAAGTTCAAGGAAGAGGTGAAGGGGTGGTTGGAGAAAAAGGACATGGGATCAGGATGGGAAGGGTTCAAATTCATGAAGTATCTAAGAGGAATTAAGGAAAAAAGACGTGTTTGGGTGGATCCCGGATAGAAAGAAATAGATATTAGAAGGTATCTAGGCAATCGATAGGGAGAAAGAAGCTAGATTACTGGATAAAGTTGAAAGGGAGTCTAGGAAAAGTTTAAAGTTGGAGCTAGAAGAGATTTTGGAGGAGGAAGTGAATTGAAGACAAAAATCGAGAATATCTTGGCTTACGGAAGGCGATGGAAACACACAATACTTTCACAAGATGGCAAACATTAGAGAAAAGAATAATGATATTGTGATTTTGGAGAAGAATGGTAAGATGACTGAAGATCAAAAAGAAATTGAAGAGGAAGTGGTGGGATTTTCTCTAAGCTATATAGGTTGGAACAAGATTTGAACTTCGACTTGGAGAGGTTAGAGGAACCTAGATTGGATAAGGATTCAGCAAAAGAATTAGAGAAAGATTTTGAGGAAGAAGTAAGAAAAGCAGTTTGGGAAATGGATATGAACAAGGCTCGTGGGTAAGATGGGTTTTTTATGGCTTTCTATCAAGGTTGTTGGAATATCATCAAAGAAGATTTATTGAAAGTCTTCAAAGAATTTCAGAACAGTGGGATCATCAATAAAGCTACCAATGCTACTTTTCTAGTGTTGATTCCTAATATCATAGGGGCCACAAAATTTGGGGATTTCAGACCAATTAGCTTGGTTACCATTGTTTATAAAATCATTGCTAAGTGCTTGCAAGTAAAATTAAGGGTGTTATTGGTCAGGTGGTTTCAAAAAATCAGAATGCTTTTATCAAAGGAAGGCAAATTGTGGATAGTATTTTGATTGCAAACAAATGTGTTGAGGAAAAAGTACGGAAAAAGGAATCGGCTTTTGTGCTTAAAAATGATTTGAAAAAGGCTTATGATAGGGTAGAATGGGAGTGCGTGGAATCGGTGTTAAAATGGAAGGGGCTCCCAGAATGGTGGTGTCGATGGATTAAAGGGTGCATTTCAAATGTCAGAATCTTTTTTCCCGAATGGGGGTATTTCTGGTCTAGTGTCGTCTTCCAGGGGTTTATATCAAGGGGATCCATTATCTTCATTTCTCTTTACCTTTGTTAGTGTTCTCTTTGGTAGTTTTTTTAGGAAGGCAGAGGAGATGGGAAGAATTCATGGTTTTGAAGTAGGAAGGGATAAAGTATCTTTATCTCATTTGCAGTTTGCAGATGATACGATTATTCTCCTTGATCTGTCAAGTGACACCATATTTTGGACAAAGTGCATACTTAGATGCTTTGAGATGATTTATGGTCTTAAGGTCAATTTGGAAAAAAAAAGGTCTTTTTGGAATCAATGTGGTGGGGAATTTTAAGAAGAGATGAGCAGAAATGTTGGGATGTGGTTTGGGTGAGTGGCCTATGAAGCATTTGGGGATGTCAGTAAATGGAAGCCATAGAGGAGTACAGTTGTGGAATCCATTCATTGAAAAAATGGAAAAGAAATTGAGAACATGGAAGAGAGCTATATATCCTTGGGGAGAAGAATTACTTTGATTCAGGCTTCGCTTGGCAATCTCCCTTCATATGTCATGTCCCTTTTTAAAATGCCAAAATCTGTGAGTAACAGAGTTGAAAAAATTCAAAGAGATTTCTTGTGGGAGCGGGGAGGGAGTGGGGGTAAGAAGAAAGATCATCTAGTTAGGTGGGTAGACGTGTGTAAGGATAAAGAAAAATGGGGTCAACTTGGGAAACCTTCAAAACAGGAACAATGCTCTTTTGGGTCAGTGGTTGTGGAGATGCAGCGTGGAGAGAGGCTTTGTGGAGATCCATCATTGCTAGCAAATACGGAATTCATGGTAATGGATGAGATGTCAATCAAGTGGCCAAAATCCGACCAGGTAGTCTCTGGAAGGCAGTTGCTGGACTTTTTCATGTTTTCTATAAGTTTGTGAGATTTTCCGTTGGGTTTGGCTCTTCTATTCGCTTCTGGTTGGATCCTTGGTGGGGGGAATCTACTTTGGCCTCAAGATTCTCAAAAACTTTTTGAAATTCCGTCCACAAAGAGTCCCTAGTTTCCGAAGTCCTAAGTTGGTCTTTTTCGGGTCTTTCTTGGTATCTTCCACTGCTTCGGGATCCTAGGTTGGTAGATTTGGATGAGTTGGCTTCTCCTTTCTTTCTCCTTAGAAATGTGATTATTGATGAAGCCCTTACAGATTCTAGAGTGTGGTGTCTTGAGTCCAGTGGGAGCTGTTCCACTAAATCCTTCCGGTCCATTCTTGGTGTAGACCAGATTTCAGTTTCTCCTAAGCTCCCACTTCTTTGCTCTGGAGTGCTAAAGTCCCCCCCTAATGTTAAAGATTTTGTTTGGACCACCCTTCTTTACCGGATTAACACTGCAGACATGTTACAAAGGAGACCTTTTATGGCTTTGTCCCCCAGGTGTGCCCAATGTGCAGGAGTATGTGGGAATCCGTGGATCTTTTTTTCATTGGTTGTTGGTGGGCGAGACAGATCTGGGAATTCTTTATCAGATTGGTTGGTGTTGAATGGGTGGAAAAATTTTCAGTACTGGATATGCTTGATCAGTGATGTTTCCCATCCCTTGGGAAAAGAGGGCAGATCCTTTATAGGGCTGTTTACTTTGCTATTTTGTGGATTATTTGGGGGGAGAGGAACAAGAGAGTTTTTGAAGAAAAGAGTAGAAGCTTGGGTTCGATCAATGATTCCATTATGAGTTTGGCTTCATCATAGGCCAGCATACTTCCTAAGTTCAATGATATTACTTGGCTGGACATCACGCGATGTTGGGAAATAGTGATTCACATGTAGTCTAGCGGGTTTGTTTTGTTGATTTTAGGGACCTTGTAACTGTTTCTTTTCTTTTCTGTTTTTGCTGTTTTTTTTTTCTGTTTTCTGGTTGCCCCTTCTTAGGGAACCTTTGCCATCTTTCTCTTTTTGCAATAAAGCTCATTGTTATGATCCAAAAAAAAAAGATATCCGAGATAAGTATAAAAAGCAGATAGGCTCTCTTCTTCTACATGGAATATGATTACTTATTTACTTCAGAAAATATTTTCTTGCCTTTTCCCATTTTATGATTGCTAAATTGTAGCAATAGATATATTGGCTTGTAATTGGAGTTCCTTCGTAACTAACTCCTATATTGATTATACTCCTAAGAAGATAAGGGTTGCTCAACATTGTAATGTATATTAAGGTTCAGTGCACAAGTGATATAATTACCTGTAATGCCGTCTCCTTTGTAAGTAAACTCGCATCTTATAAGAAGATAAAGCCACTTAAAGTTGTAATATATGTATATATATATGTTGTAGTGCAAAGTATATGGAATTTGCTTTTGTTATATACCAAATTCTAAGTGTAACTCAATCATTATTTTACCAATATATGAAGTTTTTTGCAAAAATTTCATCACTTTTTATGTGATGCATCTCACTATTAGCTTAACCTAATTAAAAGTGAGACATGCTTTGTGAGGATCTCATTGTAAGGTTGGGAACCTTCATTCAGCTTACTTAGGCATCCCTTTGGGGGAGAGCTATAAAGAAATCTTATTTTGGGAACTGATTGTGGATTGTGAGGAGAGGAGGTGGTGATGTGACAGAGCAGGTATGCATCTAAAGAGAGGAGTGTTCACACTTTTTGAATTACATTAGTGAACTGTCCCACTCACATCCATCTTGGAGATCTAGTCTCAGTGGCCAATAGGATTGCGTATAGAGAGGTTTTTTTTGCTGTGTGGTATGGTATTGAAGGCTAGCATAAGTATCATTCGGTGAGTTGGTTTTCAATTTGTACCGTGAAAACATTGATGGTTTAGGTTTAAGACCTCTAGTTAATTTCAAACTGGCCAAAAAAAATTAAATAAAATTGAAGCTCTATTGAGAAAGTGGTTTTGGAGGTTTGTAGAGGAGAACATGTGAAGTGATATTGCTTCAAAGTATGGGAGAATCCAAGGGGATTTGGTTCCTGTTATGTGATGCATTTCAAATGTCGCGACATATCGGCGACCTGGGGGATGGGGGACAAGACAATATGGTGGAAGTTGCTGAGAGCAACATATTCCACCACATCATTGAAATGTTGGCAACATGTCATGAATGACACTAGAGAAAATGTTGTATGTGTGGCTTCACACGTGAGGCATTACTCGATATAAATGACAATTTGAATGAAATATCATCTTTGTCAGCAACATTTGTTCAAAACCCATGTACCTTGGGATATGATGTACATCTATCCATATGGATCTTACCCTCCACATATGATTTTGGAGTCTCATACTACCATTATTATCATCCCTTTATTACCAGTATCAACTTACGGGGATCATGTTGACCATTAGTTTATATGATTTGTAGAGATAAGTGAGGGATTACATGGCATGATACCGTCATAACATGGATCGGGCACAATATTGTCATTGCATGAAGGCGATTCAATATGGCCAGCATAGGGTGGGGGTGATGGGGATGATTGAGCCGGGATGCTGCTCTTAATGGATGTAATGTAGTAATATCTCCTCATTGTACTTCCTAGTACTTAGGGTGCACAAGACATGACTATTATTGTGTTTGCTCATTTTATCTAATTGTATTACGCCATTTGGTTAATATTAATATTTAGTGTATTTAGATATGTTTATGTCTTATTTTAGCTATCATCATGGATGATTTTCCCATTATATCCTAGGCCTACACAAATAGATATGTTTGTCTTATTTAAGCTATCATCATGGATGATTTGTCCATTATATCCTAGGCCTACACAATTGTACCTCCCCAAACTTGTCATTCCCCATATATGCGTTTTTAGGCCATTTGGATTATTTTAAATGTATTTAGCTCTAAATTTGTCCTCTACAAAGTTTCATCACAAAAAAAAACTATTTTTACCTTTCTTCCACTTTTTTATTAAATATTTTCTCCTTTTTCAACATGTCAGTGACATGTCACGTGATAGCGACATTTATAACCTTCATTCCATGTAGAGTGTCTATTGGGTTGAGCTTGTGGAAATCAATAGTGGGTGCAATAGACCAGTTTCAACGTGGAGTTTGATTCTCTATAGGTATTGGGATGAGAATGAGATTTTGGGAGGATGTTATGTGTGGTGATGATGCAGTAGTTCTTGATATATTTTTGGTTGCATGGGATTGAGGCAATGGTATTTTTTGGTTGCAAGGTATCTGGAGTTTGATTGAAGGACTTATCTCAGACATCCTTTGATTGATAGAGAAATAGAGTCCATGTCTTCTCTTTTTTTCTTTGCTTCAACATGCGAAGGTGCACATGCTTGGACTCTAGGAGGTGGTTATGAGAGAAGAATGGGTACTTCATGGTTACTTATATTTCTTTTCTTCAAGAAAAAGTTGGATTATGGTTCTGTAATCTGATTTCAAAGTACCCCATCCTTTTCAAGGTTGCATTTTTATGTGGACAGTTTCGCTTGATAGGATCTTTACAGTTGAAGGAATTGATATTACCCAATAGGGGTGTGTATGTGCAAGGCGGATGCAGAAACGTCGGATTATCTTCTTGTACGTTGTGCTATGGCTTCTAGGCTGTGGGCTTTTTTCCAGAGCAAGTACAATGTTAGTTGGCCAAAATCAAAGAACTTTGATGCCTTATTAGTTTCTTTGGTTGTAGGAAAGGAAGAGGGACTAATGCACATTCATAATCTGCTAGTCACTGTGTAAAGAAAGGAACAGCAGGCTTTTTGAGGGTGTGGAACACGAGTTTACTACTGTGTACCGTTTTGAGGCGTATGATATTGTTGCTTTGCCATTGGGCTCCTGTACTTTTGGAATTCAGGGATGTCTCTTACTTCTTTGAAGATGGTTGGTTTTTGTGGGACGTGTAGCTGCGGATGGGTTAGCTTGTGCTTTCCCTTTGCTGTCATCGTATATTCTCTGTCCATGGAGTTTACTCCTTTTCTCTTTAGTTTATATTAGTATATGTCTTACCTTATAGATCAAATATATATATATATATATATATACTTTGTTCAAAAACTCTCGAGTTAACTAAAAAATAGGCCGAGTTAACTCGACTCGGCTGTTTTATGAGATAACTAGGTTACGAACTCAGTTTGGAGTTAACTCGGCTGAGCTCGCGATCAACTCGACGAGTTTCAATCCGAGTCGATGCGAACGCAGTCTTTTTTTTTTTAATGTTTTGTTACGATTTTGTGGCTAAAAATCATATCAGTAGCTTACGATTTTAAGAGAAAAAGATGAGAGGAATAAAAGGAAACTTAATCTAGAGTCTAGGGTTTCCCTAAGAGAATGGATTCTGAAATTTTTAAGAAAGAAGAAGCAAATGTGAATCATCGCATCACTGCAGATCTTCTTTCTTCAACATTAGTTCAACACCTCAAGCAAGGTTTTAATTCTCGGGATCACGGATTGGACTGGCGATACCGGCTGATCTGGATCCTGTACAAATGTTGGATTGCCCATTCTAAAAAAGAAAAAAAAAATTGAATCGGCCGGACCGGTCACCGGAATGGTTATATCGGTCGCCGGAATGGAAGTACCGGCTGCAGGACCGGCGGTGTCGGTTGGGACTGGTCGGTATCGGACCGGTCCAGGCCGATACTTGTTGGACCGTTCCATTTATAAATTAGAAAAAAAAAAACAAAAAAAAAACTTTGGATTGGTTGGACCGATTGTACCGGTCATTGGGCCGGTTGTATCGGCCGGTCCGTATCAGTATCGGTTGGATCGGTCCGATCCAAAGCCACTTGATACAATAATTTTATTGTGGCTTAGGATCGGACCGGTCCTGGCCGATACGGACCAGATCGGTCCGATCCTTGAAACCATGACCTCAAGTCCTCAACTTGAACAGCCGCTACACCTTGTTCTCCAACTCAGGTAAGTATTCGGTTTTTCTCTTCTTTTTTTCTTTAGTTCAAGCTTCCAACCATTCCATCTTTTTTTTCTTCCTCCCCCTTGGAAAGAGAAGAGAGCCCAAACATATTGCTCTGAATCGGAAGAACAGAGTTGCTTTCTCTCCTTTATCAAAAGAGACAAACTCTAATACCCTTTTAAGTCCTTCGTTTTAAAGTTTTACCCTTGTTTTTCTAATATCTAACAGGCAAATGAAGGTTACAAATTCTAATACTCTTTTAAGTCCTTTGTTTTAAAGTTTTACCCTTGTTTTTCTAATATCTAACAGGCAAATGAAGGTTTTTGTTTTTTTTGAAGTAGTGGAATCGTAAGGTATTGAGCACAACAGCTGTCCACTTAGTTGTGCTCCACTTATTCATAAAAAATCACAATTGATTTTTTTTAAATATGTTATTTTATTAATAATTAAATAAACATTATCTTAAATTTTAAAAACTTTATTACTTACAAGTAATAGAATATTTGGATAAATATTATTTTATATAAAATTATTTACTTAAACATTAAAATATTATTAAACTTATTGATCTATTTTTCATATATTTATATAATATATTATTTCGATTCGAGTTATCTTGAGTCGAATCGAGTTCTCGAGTTAACTCTTCAGTAAACTCTTGAGTTGAGTCGAGTTTCTGCGTTGTCAAACGCTGTGTGTGTGTGTGTGTGTGTGTATGTATATTTATATTTTTTTTGTTGGGAAATATATTTCCCTCCAAATATATATATATATATATATATGTATGTATGTATGTATATTTATTTTTGTTGGGAAATATTTTTCCCTCCAAATAATTTCTTATCTTTTTGATGTGATTCCACTATATTCTTGTTCTTATTGTTGTTCACAGTTTCTCTATATCTATTTTTCACCTCTTTCTGTTACATTGAGGTCTGCTAGTTGCTGTGAAGTTTTCTATTCCTAATGACCCTTAAAGTTCTATATTTGGCCTGTCTGACATGAAACAAAATTTTTACTCTGAATAAAATGTCTGAGAGAGTTGAAGTTTAATCGAAATACTGGCCTCTTGTCTCCCAAGTAGTCTCATTTTTCATAATTTTGTTGACGTTCACGTTTCACCTAATGAGTGGTATTTTTTGGACTTCATCATCTTTTGTTTTCCCTCTAATACATTATAATTTTTGTTTATGGTCCATGGATATCCAAAACTTGTATCATTGTATTTATTGTTTTGTTTGAGGAAAGTTCCTGTGTACTTAACATAACTTGGAATATTTCTTTTGAAAGTTTGTGAATTGAGGGGTTATCAACTGCTTTTTGAATTTTCGTTTTCCTTGCATTCTCT